>JAQIXG010001815.1:0-20047 GCA_034700105.1 Oconnorella tubifera | reverse complement strand
AATTTGTCATTTCTAATTTTTGGGGCCTCCTTTCGCAGAAGTGTTTCAGGCCCCCTAAGGTCTAAATCCGGCCCTGCTTAATAATTTAACTATTTTGGTATTTTATCACATGGCATTAGATAAGAATTTGTAGGCTTAAATATAAATTGGAAGGTCAAAAGTCGACTTCCGGAATCTTCAAAATTTGATAAATAGAAGTAAGGGGGTTAAGCACTAATCTCTATATAGAATGACTGGATAGCTAATAACATATTATAAACGCGCAAGAAAGTGGCTCCAGCAGGCGCCATGTTACCACTCGTATTGTTTGCATTGACGACGTAGATAACAGCATGCTTAAGCCATATATTATAACATTATTTATTTATTCTTCAGTAAAAATGTCTTATTTTTATTTTTCATATATATATTAATATATAGTAAAATGATCATACATAAATGAAAGAATTTAGGCATGAAAATCTTACTAAACCATGTGTTTGAGATATCCAATCTTATTGAACTGATGTTTATTAATGTAGGCTTCATTTTAAGGACCTTTTTATCTGAGGGGGGGGGGGGGGGAGGGTGGAAAGGGGGCGGGTTGGCTGTGAATTCGTACCTACTATTGAACTGCAAACACAAGGTTCCTTTGATAAACATTCTGGATTAGCCACAGTTCCATCCTAAACTGTTGATTAGAATCGTTTTTTATATGATAAAAAGAAAAATAGAGACGATTAATTTATTGAAACTATAATAGATTATAACACAATATATATTACGCAATTTTACTTCTTTCAAATTTTTGATTTCAATATGTTTAATACACACAAATCGTCACCAGCAAATAAAAATTATTATCTAAAACAGAGACAAAGCTATTATCTTTCAAAACAGTTCAAAATTAACATTTGGCATCACATTGAGAAATACTTAAATCAATTAAATAATGTAATACAAATAAATTTTAAAAAGTGTGAGCATAGGCCATTCTATAAACACATAAACTAATTATTAAGTTAAATTCTATACATTGAAATAACAATACTCTTTAAATTAATACAGGAACTGTAATACAGATTGAAATAAAAAAAATATATAAATCATCGAAGTCAATATTATAAATAAATATAACTCATAAATCGTAATACAGCGTCGCAGTTTCCTGAAACCAGATTTTGATCTTGAAGACCACTGCCGATAAAGATAAAATCCTGTTTCTTAATCAATTTACTTTTCGCTCAAAGTATTTAATTCTTTTCTTAACCTTTTCAAGTTCATTGACAATGAAATTTAATTTTCTCTTTAAGGCACGAGGACTCTCTGTTGTTGCAAAGATGTGATCTGAGGCAATGTTTGACATTACAAGGTTTTATATGATTGCGGAAACCTGCGACGGAACACTACAAGTGGATGATGACCATTTTGTAAGTGATTTCTGAAGCTTCTTGACCTAAAAGTGAACCATTAGCAATATATAATACGAAATACATGTTATATTGCGCAAGATTTTATTTGCTCAATAAGAATTTATACCACTGTAGAAGTTATTTTTTTAATTAAAATCTGCACTTACATTGTAATCTTTAATGTATACATTAAAGTAATTTGATAAATTATATTTATTTGTTTTTATTGTTTTAAATTTAAGACTGGATCACTATAACTGAATGATAATTCTGACACAGTTGTTAATTTCAGTACCATACAAAAAGCTGCAGTAATTTAACCAAATATTGCATTTCAAGGTATCACGTTTGATGTCGATATGAAACATTCTATTTTCTAAAATATTCAACAATATTGATACCTTCTGCAAATGCTTCGGAAGGTTGAAAATTGTCTATATTGCATGCGCTTTAAAACGAATTGTCTGACCAGTTTGAACAAAGCATGATTCTTCAAAGTGCTCGCAGCAGACAAGTGACGAGTGACGGTGTGAAGTTTTCACGATGCATATTAAAAATTCACTTACGCAATAATTCAGAAGTACGATGAGAAAATCTACGAACTATATACAAAAGCAAAATACTGTAGGATTAAATCAAAAAGATAAATTAAAGTATAAATATAACCGTAGTTTGCAGTCAAAGATCAATAGCAACCCGAATCCTAAATCCAACCCGTTTCTCATTCGGTTTCGCACCTCACCAAGTTAGGGTTAGAGATGGTATAGGGTTAGATTTTGAGTTTAGATTGTAACTAGAGTCATGATTAGTGTTGAGACGGATCAGATGTAGTTTGCAGTTATTTTCAGAGAATTTAGGTGATTTCTATTTGTAAACAATCACCATTTTTTATAAGCGATAGTTAAAGAAACACTGTGCAAAACATAAAATTTATTTTCCAAAAGTATTCGATGTAGTTTCAATTTCGTTATGAGACTTGTTTTATTATATTCCTTATCCATTCTTATATATGTGGTGTTATTTTTACTCTAAAAACTTCATGAGGTGCGTAACCGAATTTGATCCTCCAACCCTAACTCAAAGATGGAATAGTCGCTGTCAATTTGCCCTTTTGGCAGGTTATGCAGTGCAATAATAAAATGTACGAAAATTTGAATTAACTCATTAAAATGTCATAAGAATTATAATTTTCAGATTACTTACAAGTGGAAAGACTTTCCGCATCCTACGCTTGTTTATTGAACAATTTTATGCTACAAAACTAGGCATTTTAGAAGATTATTTAAAATAAAATCTTATTAAAACATATAAATATCACGCTGTTTTTGTTTACATTACGAGGGGCAATATGGCGGCTGGTGGGCCCACTTTTCTAACACGAGATAGGCTATCCAGTTATATATAGAGATCTGTGGTAAAAACTATTTATAAACACAGTTTAACATCTTGTAATAATAATTGTATATATTATTAATTATTATTACATTTATTATTAGTTAAGTAGTTAAATAGTTATTTTGAATAAAATTAGCAATGGATTCGAGGCAAACGCTTGAACTTAGAACGGATGACAGAGCTGATCTTTTGGTTTCTGAACGCGATGAAAATGATAGGAAGAAATTACAACGTAACTCTACACATAGAAGGTAACTTTATTATTATTATAATTAATATTAATTATTATAATTATATGACATTTTATAAGTATGTATATGTTTTATATTAACTAATGCTTAATTATGTGCAAAGCCAAATGGTTGTAGAGTTATAATTTTATAATGTTAAGTGTAAAAGGTAGTTTTTGTATAGTATTCACAATATGTTATGCATATGTTATACATGTAATATATATTCTATTAGCTGTATGTTATTCATTCTTGGCTTATGTCTATTTTCTTTAGTGCAGTTGTCGAAAATATATTGAATTTATTGAAATAATACTTTGATGATGTAGACATTTCATAATTACTTTTACCAATCATAACTATTATTGTACAATATTTTCTTAATTTTTTATTAGACTTTTCTATTAGATATATAATTTAACATCATTGAATTAAATCAGTTAATACGTATATCATGAATATCATCAATAAGTTTTTTTTTATAATTTAAATAAAATAATCTTTTGACCTTTCAGAAACTCTTTGATCATTGCGTCAGTGTTGCTGA
Source organism: Oconnorella tubifera (assembly GCA_034700105.1). Taxonomy (NCBI): domain Eukaryota; kingdom Metazoa; phylum Annelida; class Clitellata; order Enchytraeida; family Enchytraeidae; genus Oconnorella; species Oconnorella tubifera. The sequence goes on along the minus strand of JAQIXG010001815.1, from coordinate 16,484 downwards.
TATTTATTATCATCATATTTTCACTTGTCATCATTACCTGGCCCCAGATATTTCCCATCCACTCTGCTACCGGCTATTACTCACACGCGTCTGTAGCCACCGATGCCGGCCAGTGCTCCGAGATCGGAAAGTAAATTACGTTTAATACGTTTTCGTAATTTCTAAAAAAAGTTATTACGAAACCGATAATAACCGGTTAAAATAACTAAAATATAATTTTTTACTATATATTCTAAATATAGTTATATTTAAAATCTAGCTTGATCGTTGCTTAGTAAAGAAATTAAATTCTTAAATCTATGTTTATGTCTGTCTGCTTGTCTGTCTGTCTGTCTGTCTGTTTGTCTGCCTTTCTGCTGTCTTTATTGTTAATTTTGAAGTCATAGAGGTCTATAAAATCTAGTTTATAGAAATATACAATTTTTTTAGTAGCCTTTTACTCAAACTTTACCTCTCTTTTATGAGTGCATGTACAATGTATTTAGTTCTATATTTATTTTTAAATAGACAATAATATGTAAACAATAATATTAATATTAATAATATTATAATTGTAATATTATAATTATATATATATATAAATTTTATAAACCGAATTTTTATTTGCAATATTTGAACTAGTTTGCACTATTGTTCAACTATTTTACTTTCTTGAACTAATGTATTTATCTGCGTAATATATAAAGAGTAAAAGTTGTAAATAGAGTTATTTAATTAAAAACAGATATTTGTATCAATTTGATGCGTTTCACAGATCAATTCTATACAATGACAACGGTTCATCAGTCGACGCTGCCATTGCTACGATGCTTTGTCTTGGTATACATAACGCGCAGAGCTGCGGGTTGGGTGGAGGCTTCTTTATGGTCGTCTACGATGTGTTGGTTTATTTTGTCTTTCTCTTGCTTAGATTTTTTAAATTTTCTTTCTTTCTAAGTTGTTTAGTGGTATGATTTCTTCAATATAATTTATTATAAATAAATATGGCAATGTGTATATAAGGTTAAGGTTAAATTTAACGTCTGGATTATCGTATTATACGAACGATGCCTCAGACATACCTCTCAGTTTAAGCTTCTTACTAAAGGGTGCAGCAAGTTACATTTATCTGGATTACTGTATTATACAAACGGTATCTCGGACGTATCTCTCAATTTAAATATCTTACTAAAGGGTGCAGCGAGTTAGAGATATAGTCAGCTATTCGACTTTATATAACGTTTCTATCAGTTTGCTTAAAATAAGAGAAAATATTGACAAAATAATTGAAGTAATTTTACTGCAGACCAAGAAATGGCTCAGAGAAGACCTTGGTTGCATTTGACGCGAGAGAAGAAGCGCCACGTGCAGCGACACAAGATATGTTTAGTAATGGAACGTCGTCTCTCATTGGTCTGTGTGTTACAGTTTTTTATAGATCTAGATCTGTTCTTTATTGACCCTGATTTGTTCTTGTTACAGTTCTTTATTTGATTGAGATTTGTTCTTGTTTAGCTTCTTTATTGACTTAATTTATATTTCTATCGATCGGTGATTATCACATTAACGCATCTCATTTTTCATGGCTTAACGTCACATCAGCATGAAAAGTGGTATTTATCAACAGATTATGATTCTGAAAGCTGCATAACATTGATTTGAGAACTTTTTTATGAAATCAGTGTATAATAATGAAAATGAAAGAAAGTGTTAGTTTTATATTCACAATCAAGCAATTAGTGAAATTTTTGACGCAGTCCTCTAATTGATCTTCTTTCATATAATCATGCATGTATAGCATGAATATATAGCTTGAATATATAGCCTGAATATATAGCCTGAATATATAGCATGCGTATATAGCATGAATATATATTGTGCATATAGCATTTTTATCAATCTGCTATTCCAATTGGAAATACTTTTAATGCAAAAGCGGTACCAATCAAAATGAATAAAAAGTATCAATTCTGTGAGTTTCATTTTTTGTTTTTAGGGGGTAAAGCCATAGCCGTCCCCGGGGAGTTATTCGGCTACTACGCGGCGTGGCAAGCGTTTGGTAGGCTACCGTGGAAGCAACTTTTCCAGCCGGCAATTAGTATTTGTACGAAAGGGTTCCTTGTTGATACGTCGCTTGCTAGAAGTATAAGAAGCCAGGAGAAAGAGATCAGAAATAACGAAGGATTGAGGTTCTGTTTTTTTTTTATTTTGACAAATGTTTTTTATAAAGATGTGTTTTTAAAAACGATTTGTTTCCTTTTGCACTCTGTCAACTGAATTTTTATTTTAAATACTTGTTTCAACTATTGTTAAACTGTCTTTAACTGTTTGTTTATTTTAAAAGTAATAATTTTTTTCGATGGAATGTATAACTTTGAAGTTTAGTTGTTTCGTATTTCGCAGGTTTTTTAGAGAATTAAGAATTATTTTAAGGATCAAGGTATTATTATTACAGAATATCAGTTTATTTGTTTATTGTAAGATTAGTAGTTTTATTATAGAATTTTGTTTCTTTCATTTATTGTTTAGCATCAGGACAGTTTCATGATACATTTTTTGTTTGCTAAAAGCAAGTGATGAGTGAACACTTGATTTCAAACGTAGTTCAATGAATAAGAGTTTTATTTGGAAATGCCGTTAATGATAATAAAATTTGAACTGAATTATATCTCAGTATGTTTGGTAAAAAATGCATGAATTTTCTAGACATAACAAATTGTATTTAGCAATAAATGCACGTATTAAAATAATAAATGAATAATAGTAATAAATAATTGTATAAATTAATCTAGAGAATTATTCGTAAAGAAGAATGGTGATTTGTATCAAAAAGGAGATACAATGACGAGAATTAAACTAGGCGAGACCTTGCGACGCGTTTCAGAGGCTAATAGCGCTGAAGAACTTCACGATAGCATTTTTAGCGACATGGCAGCAGATATACTCGATCACGGTATGTTTTATTGCGTCGTTTTGTTTAATCGTATCAGGATAGGTTACTGAGAAACTATAAAAAATTACAGATTACGTTTAATGTCTGGATTACTGTTTTATATGACGGTATCAAAGACGTAGCTGTTTATTTAAGCGTCTTACTAAAGGGTGCAGCAAGTTAGAGAAATAGTGAGCTATCCGGGATTTTAACCTGGACTTATTGATTTCAAATCCAGCGCTCTAACCACTTCTTAGTGAGCCTTGACAAAGAAACAAATACGTTTTTTGTACGTCTATTTATGGTAGTTTAGTAGCCAGGACGTCTATTTATGGTAGTTTAGTAGCCAGGATTTCATGTTAGTTTGTTCATCTATTCGTCACAAGGCTGTGACACTAAAGTAATACATTTAGCAAATAAATTACTTGTATCTACATTGGGAGGGTAGTGGGGGGGGGGATTTAATGTTCACAATTTATCCAAACTTGGCTACACCAGTGCTTTATTGAATTATATTACGAAAACTTGATGAATAAGGAGTTAAGAAATTTATACTATAATATATCAATATGATGTATAATAAAACAACAATTCATCTTTTAATTATGTTTCTTTTATATTTGTTTTGTATTACGCTTCTAGTTTTTATTCTAAAATCTGCAAGTTTATGTTTTTTTTCTAAATATATTAATTTGTTTTGATTTACTAAACAGTAGCGTCATTAATTTACAATATTCTTTGATGTTTTAACTTTTAAAAACGTCATTTATCGATATTTTTTGTTTATAAATCAGATGGAATTATAACAGAGAATGATTTTAAGCAATATAGAGTAAAAGTTACACCGACTCTGTCAGTCAAACTTTCCAGTCTTAATCTAACAGTTCATACTCCTAGACCTCCATCCACCGGCGTTATTTATACTTTTATCTTACGCCTTTTAGAAGGTGTGCGTTTTATCATTTTGTAACATATTTACATATAACATTCAAGTATTGGGATGATAATTTAGTTAGTTTTACCTCAAAGTTAATTCTAAGTTTGTTTTCATTCATTCATAAAAAGATAATGTCAATGTAGTTGGCTGAGTGAACAGAGTGCAAGTGATGAGTGAACAGAGTGAGTTTTGAGTGAACAGAGTGCAAGTGATGAGTGAACATAGTCCAAGTGATGAGTGAACAGAGTCCAAGTAATGAGAGAACTGTTTTAATGTGTCAAATTTCTAGTAAAATTAGCTGATTTTTAGTGTAATCTTATTTATTCATCGTATATTATAATATTTGAAAAGGTCTTCTAATCTATTTACTAATTAAAGATTGCCTAATTTATTTTTTTTAAATATTAATTTTTTACAGGATTTAATCTTACGGCAGCAGATATATCGAGTGAGAATCATTTAATTGAAACTTATCACAAGTTTATAGAAAGTTTTAGGTTTGGTTACGCATTGAGAACTTACTTAGGAGATGAAGACTTTGTCAATAATACTGAGGTAGTAATGAATTCACTAAATATTTCTATAATAATAACAATTACAATCGTTTAATATAACGTTACAATAGTTATTATAAGGTGTTATAAAATTATGTATATGGTTTAAACTATAGAGTTGAATAACTTTAGTTGTAACTAAATTAAATAACATTTAAATGGTTTAAAGACTTAATAAATTTAAAATTAGTTAAACGTTTTTTAAGGGTACAGTAATTATTAGTTAAATTATCTTAGATTTAACTAAATTAAACAGTTAAAGATTTAATAAACGAAAATTAGTTAAACGTGTTTAGGATACAATAAACCAGACATTAAGATTAAATTTTAAGTTAATATATTAACTTAAGTTAATAAATTAACTTAAGTTAATAAATTAACTTAAGTTAATAAATTAACTTAAGTTAATAAATTAACTTAAAAGAGCCAATTTTTTATTTTTTACATAATTGAATTGTTATTTGCCATACTTGTTTAAGCTACCGGTACTGTTAAATAAAAAACTCGATAGTTTAAAATTTATAACTGAATACTGAATGCCTAGAAAAAGGTGTGTTAGTAATTAACTTAATAATTAATTAATATTATTAATAATTAATTGAAATCAGATTTTGCTATTAAATTCATAACAGTTTAAGTCTATCAGGCAATAATTATATAAAAACTTATATAAATTAATAGAAATATATAAAAATGACAAGAAACAATTTATTGATTATAAAATAATTATCTAAAAGTTAACATAGTATTAAAACTGATTAGTAAACTCTGAAATAACATAAACTTTAATTTTATTATTTAGTATTTTATTTAAAAGATGATGCAACAATTGACTTCTCAAGAATTTGCTGATTCAATACGCGCAAGGATAAATCTCACCTACACGCAGAATATATCTTACTATCAACCTGAATCTCAACCAATTGCGGATCAGGGTACATCTCATCTGTCAATTATATCGGCCAATGGCGGAGCGGTTGCTGCTACAACTACCATCAATGAGTTGTGAGTTTTTTTTTAGTTTTTAGATTTTCACAAAATCTGAGTAAATTAGATGTTGCATTTTGAATTATCTTTAAATTTCACCTCTCGAAGTATATTTATACTTTATTTATTTTATTTATTTATGTATCGTATTTTGATTTTAGATATGGCTGCAATATTGAATGAATTAATACGATGATTGAATTAATTCAGATTTGGTTCTCAACGCGTTGGCAAGCGGACCGGAGTCATCTTCAATGATCAAATGGATGACTTCTCCGTACCAGGTCCTTATCGCTCAGGTCTAGCTCCCTCCAGAGAGAACTTCATCTCACCCGGCAAGCGTCCGATGTCATCAATGTGTCCGTCAATCTTTCTAGACGATGGGGGAAACGTTGTCATGGTGATAGGGGGGTCGGGGGGGGCTAAAATTACGACCGGTGTTTCGTTAGTAAGTGCAATGTAGTATTTGAATAGAACGAGATTGATTATGTTAATTTGACAAATTCATTTATTAATCCTAACTAATCGTAAAGTTAGTAACCGTAACCGTTAAATTTAATCATAATCAGAACCTTAAGTATAAATTTAAAACTTTATGTGATTGATTGAATTGATATTAACCGATTGATTGATTGATTGATTCATTCATTGATTCATTGATTCATTCATTGATTGATTGATTGATCCATTGATTCATTGATCCATTCATTGATTGATTCATTAATTCATTCATTCATTCATTGAAGGTTTCTGCTTATACTTTATGGCTGGGTAAGCCGGTCAATGTTGCCGTTGATAAGTTTAGACTACACGACCAGCTTCTACCTGCAGGGGTTAAATATCAGGAAGGCTTCCCTTCGGTAAAATTATGAATTATTTTTAGCCGAAGAATTTTGTTCGCAGCTTGGCTAAATTTGATGCGTATTATGTTGTTTGGTGAAGTGATTTCTGTGCATGACTTCGAATCAGAGGATCTAGGATTGGAATCCTAGTGTAATTGGAAATGTTTCACTAGTTTGCTGCACACTTTAATATGATGTTTAAGTTGTTCATTAAGTCTGAGCATTCGTGAATAACAGCTTAGAGATTATAGTTAACTTTAAGCTTAATTTTTTATAGTCTATGATCTTATTTATTTTGTAGTCCATTGTCATGCGTGTAGTCTATTTTATAGTCTTTTATTATAGTCTTTTATTTAGTCTATTATCGCAATTATATTGGTTGTTTGTTTTGAGCTTTATAATACGATTATCGAATGTAAAATAGTTGTATTTAAATATAAATTATTGCTAAAAATATAAATATTGTTTTATATCGTTTTCTAGGCAGTTTTAAACGGCCTTGCGGCCAAAGGTCATGTCATACAATCTGGCATAGGTGTCGATAATGTCATACAGGCGATTTACTCAACATGTCTCAACAGTGGGCATAGGAATACGTCATCAGGAACTACTTTTTCTTCTCCGAACTGTATCACTGCAGTCTGCGATGGACGGAAAGGTGGAAAACCAGCTGGATATTAAATCGATTAATTTGATTGGTTGATGATGATATTACTGTTGTTTTGATTGGTTGGAATATGGGTGGTTGTTGCTATATTTAGTTAAAAGTTGTAGTGAATTTTGTAATATTATGCTTGGTTTGTTGAATTTTAAATCTTGATTTCATATAATTCCATCGGTATTTGTTTCATTATGGAAATGATTTCATTGTTTCCATATTTTACATATTCTATGTTTTAATATTGTATTGTACTCGGATTAATGGCATATTTATCGTTATAAAGCTTCATGTATCTATATTATGATTCATATATTATATAAAACATTATTGATATTAATTTGTTTTAATCTATAGTATGAATATCTTTATTAACACTATTATAATCTGATGCATTCCGTTACAAAGGTTCAGAGACTGATTTTACCAATAGATTTAAGTCGTTGTGAATGTTAATATTATATTCTGCATTATTGATAGATTCCTTTAATTGTCATTAAATCGGACTGTCTGGTATTTAGAAGTGATGTTTTGATCAGTTTATATGCAGATACACTCGTAAAACATCACTTGATTAAAGAATAAAAGCTGATTAACGAATATGATAAATGAGTTGTTTTTTTTGAAAAAAAGGGACAGTACATTGAATGCATTAGAATACACGCGATGTTTTTATCAAAGCTGAGATTTGAACCGCTTACAACAAGATCGCAACACTATTACACCATTTTCACCTGGGAATTGTCAGCGATTTGACAACATACGTTAGACAACATGCAGGATACGATATGATTAAGCCACACTTGTCGAACACCAAAAAATTACACCAGTTGAATTTTTAAGTAAGAAACGGTGTCCAAATGCAAAAATATACTTGTACAAAAGCTAATTTAGACGAATCTCCGAATAAAACTGTAGCCACAATTTTACTAAACGCACCGAATACATAAAATAGCTGCACCAACTAGTTACACATTACATTATGTAACAAATAGTCACGCATTACATTATAATTACACAGTTTCTGTACACCAAATAATTGGCCTACACATTTTGATGTAAAAAATGATCAAAATAAAGATTTTACAAATGTATACTTACAAAATTTAATGCACAGATTAGTATTAAGTAAGTTCTTGCGTTATTTACACGATTTATTTATTAAAGTTGATTTGCTTCATTTATATATTTGTAAATATTTGTATTATATAATATATTATATGGCTGAAGGCAAAGTGAATGTAATCAGTGAGGACGGAGACAATGCTAAATCACCCATGGGAGGTTTTAAATATATATCTTTATATCTTTTTACGTTAAATTTAACATTTAATAAACTAATTAGATATAATATCTACTTTCTATTTCGTTAATGTTAATAATTAGTGTAATAATATCATTAATTAATGCGTATTAAGATATTATTAGAGCTTATAATTGTAATACCATAAATTAATACACAATAAGAGACTAATAATACTTATATGATATTTTTATTTTCAACTTATAGCTCTAAATTTTAAAATGTGGCTTTCTAATTGATTGTAAAATATCCAAACGACCCTTTTTTGACTAAATTTCAATAAACTCTAATAATATTGACTCTAATAATAGAGTCAATATTTGAATTGATAATTTGAAACAGCGAGTAAAGTAATCGTTAAAAATCATTTTTTAAAAATTAAACGCTTTTTAAGTATATCCATTTTTGCTGAATATTTCAGTAACGTGTGATGAAGAAGGTGACAGTATCGTTCGTCTCTGTGTCGTTATACCCGGTGTCAAAAAGAAGTTTGGCAAGAACGCCTTAGCTAACGGAAACGTTGAAGTCAAATACGGAAAAAGGTGTTTATCTATATGTATTTAAAATTTTTAGCTTTTTGTATTCCGGTGAAAGAATTGATTGTGATACATGATTATGCATAGCATGAAAGCATATGATTTCATAAACTCGTTAGAGAAGTGGTTAGAGCATTAGACTCCGACGCTACAGATCCAGGTTCGAATCTTCAGAAACCTTACTATTTCTTTAATTATCTGCACCCTTTAGTAAGACGCTTAAATTGGCAGCTATGTTTGAGCCATTGTAATACAGTAACACATGATGTTAAACTTAACCTAATCTGGCTAGAGTCATATAATTAAATATTTAATCACTTGGTAGAAAACTATGTAGTAGTTGAGATGGAACTGTTTGTTGTAAAATTGGAAAGTTTTGCTTTAACGTTTAGATTCTGAATCATATCAATGAAAACGTTGGGGAATTAAACATCTTAATAGTTTAATGGTCTAAAAATAATTGGATTTGAAGTTATGGTCTCCTGTTTCCGAGTCATGCCCTTTAATCACTGTACCAATAAGTTACTAATTTAATATTAATTTATTATTATTACAGATCAGTAGAACTGAGGGCTAATGTTATAACTAAGGACCACGGAACAACAAAGTTTGATCTCTACCGATATTCAATTAAACGTCTACCAGATGAAATATTTGATCAAAAGTGCTATCATAAGGTTTTTCCTTTATTCTATAAAACTATTGCGTTTGTTAAGATTACTGATTCATTAATTAAAAAAATATCGTTTTCACAATAGCTTGATTGATATTTTTAATAGAATTTAGATTTGTTTCAAACATGAAGCTTTTAAATATTATTGAAATGTTACAGAGTCTATTAAATAAAATTACTAAACAAAATTCTAATGATATATAACTTAACAGCATGTGGTGACATTAAGCAACAAATTTAAACTTAATGCTATCATGTTTTGCATACTTTGAAAGTTCTTAGATATCTTTATGTGCTGATGTGACATTAAAAAACTAACAAAAATAAAATTATATGTTAATATTACGTTAAAAAACTAACTAACTCTTAATTCTATCATGTTTTTATCTTAAATATTCAATTGAATTGCGATATTTTATGCGAAATTCTGAATTCTTGTTTAGGTAAAGAAAGATCAGATTGTGTTATTTCTACAGAAAGCCAAGGCTCAGTCATGGGCAGCGCAATTAGACAGAACTGGACCCGAAACATTTAGATCTGACGATGAAAATGACGATCAATCTTAGATTATAATCTGTACAGATTATAATCATTCAGTCCATTTAAAATTATTCTTTATTGATAAATTTACCTATGTTAAAGCGATTATTGTTTTTTATGCTTGATTAGGTTTGTTCATTCCCGACTCTCCCAATTTTAAATTTCAGATTTTTAACTGACTGGGGTAAAATTAATTGGAAATAAAAATTATTTTCAGTTATTTTTTTGACGTTATAAAATTACTTTTAGTACATTTTTTTGCGTATAAATTCATAAATGCATTGATTTTTTTTCTTGAATTATTGATAGAAAGTGTACTCTTTTGTTATCATGTATTTGTGTAGCAAATTACATCAAATCTTTAATGATGACAATTTTTATAAATCAGCCAAATGTAAATCTGTCTAAATGTAATTTTGGAAATTTGTTTTTATTTCGTATAAATTGATTTTTACGCATTAGGTTTATAACGTATACGTGAAGGTGTATGTTAAGAAGGCACCGTGTTGTATCACTGAAATGACTAGTGTGCCTGGTCAACATATTTTAAGACTCTATTTTGTTTGCTGTTTTTAACTCGATGCTTTTTGTGTTCATAGATTTTAATATATTCACTGAATACTACATTAGATTATTATCGTTATACAATTCTCATTTAGAAATATTTATTCGCAAGCTATTTAAAATTAGACTATATAGAGTCAGCTATACTAGGCTAAATATTTTTTATTCGTAGATCTTGTTTTAATAACATTATTATGTTTTACGTTAGTTTTAGTAAAGATTAAAAGTTTTGAACTTATAAATCTTGTTGTTTTCGATTGAATTGCTGGATTAAAATCTATTAAATTAATAGCAATAATTAAAATATATTAAAAATATTAATTCAAAAATACGAATCATTCGATCAACATTTAGAAATAAAGATATTTAATTCTAAAAATCAAGTGAAAATATAACAACCAAAATAATCCATTAACTCAAATACATAAATAATTACATGAATAATATGATAATGCTACAGGCCTAATATTTGAATCCAAATTTTTTAATTAATTATTAATCGAATTAATATAAGATTTGAATCCTTAACATACAAATCTTTAACATACAGATCTTTAACATACAAATCTTTAACATACAAATTCACATATGAAACATATAATTATCGATATAACTAAAGACACAATTAAATTAATGGTTATGAAAAATGACAAAAATATACCAACTGAATTACACAATTTGATAAAAATGCAGAAAGTTAGCGAAATATTGCGCTAGGATTCACATCGTAGACAACACGGTTTCAAGTACGATGCTCTAACCACATAACCGTTCAGCTTCGAAAAGAAACTAATTATATATTTATAAGTATAGATTACTATAACTCAAGTGAAGTAATGTCCTGAAGTTATTTATACACAAACTAATCAGAAAATCACAAACATTACAAATATCAAAAAACAAAAACTAATAACATCTATGAAACAAAAGAATGAAAACAAGACAGCGATGCAAAACAAAGAAAATCAAAAAGTTAAATTAAAAAAAACTTAAGACACAAGATCGAGGCACGATGCAATCAACTTAAAATTCATTTATTAACGTCACATCAGCATAAGAAGGCGATTTAGCGAATTAAATTTTAAAATATGGAAGATACAAAGACTATCATTTGTTCTTAAAATTGCATAAAATTTATTAAATTATTAAAATAAACTAACGTTATATTAACGACTAAATAACAGCGTTAAAAAGTTTATATTGAAATTTAATTGAATAAATTAAATGAAAGAATGATACTGTTTTAAATTATACTGTTTAAAAACAGCGCATTTAAAAGAAGCACAAAAAACCAACATACCGAAACATTCTTGAATAAATATTTAAATTTGAAATTAAACAATATGTTGTATACCATATACATACCCGTATATATGTGTATCAATCTAGCGCTATAAAATTGTACTTTTGCTGAAAAGTTATACATAAGATGAGCACTGTAAGAATCTAGTACATTAAAAAGACATAACTATAATGAAAACAGGCTTTTAGCTTGTAATATAATAATTCAGCTACTGTTAAAAGTTACTACAAAATCATATAGTTAACTATTTAACTATGTAAGAATAAACTTAAGTTTAACTGCAAAAGCGCAATTTATGATTAAGAAAAGTAGCTGTTAAATGAACTAGACTTAAAATCTTTTGATTTCAAGTCTAATGACTACACCAGTAAGTATCAACATAATATTTTAATGATGTCTACATAAAGAATCGCTGCGTAACAAAATGGCTGCATTTGAAATTCTACAAAATCAATAGAAAACTGGAAGAAAGAAACAGTACATAAGAAAATAGATCAAGAATGATATTTCTAATATTTCTGAGATCGAAAAATTCTACGAATCATTAGAAAAATGCATCAGAATCCTAACGACAGATCTCTACCGAATAAAAATCAATTTATCCTAAAAATATAAATGTCATTTGGCAAGATAGTTATAACGTTTTATTCATTAAATATAAAAAATCATATTTTAAATACAATAGTAATCGACTAATGCGCTATAAACTAGAAAAGTTAACAGTTAGGTTTTAAATAATTCAGTTATTATACAAATATATAGACATTAATTAAACATTAACTTGTAACATTAATTCATAATATTTTATAATATTAATTTATACGCTTTACTAAAGAGTCCAACAAGTAGTGATATATAAAAAGCAGCGTTATCTCAGACAAGAATCTCTTGATTTCTAAGAAAAAAATCTTAAATCATTTATTAGCAAAAATGCAGTATATTCTTTGCTTGATTGCTTATTTCTTAACATCACATCAGCGTAATAACGCTATTAAATGCTTGATTGCTAACTGCCTATGTCACATCAGCACAAAAACTATTTAACTATAGTATCTAAACTAAGCATATAATAACAAAGTGATGAGTGAACTTTTACTACAATAAGCATCTAAACAATTCCCCTTAAGTAATAACAACGCAAAAAATATATAAATAGATAATTCAAATTGTTATATCTTATAACATACATTTCTAATTCAAATCATTACATTTTATAAGATAAATTTCCAACTCAAATCGTTAAATCTTATAGCTTACACGCCTGTATATAAAATACGCCAACATTAACGCAACCAACCCTACCCCTGCTGCTGCGCCAAACTGGGACATCGTGCTAGAACGTTGTTCCAACGATATCCTATCATTGAGCAACATCTCGCTATTCTGTCGTAACAAAACAATCTCATCAGCAACAACGCTATCTAATTCCGTTTTAGTTTCATCTGTTGACGCATTAGTTTTAAGAGTGGTAACGCGTTCCCTCGCGGTACTGTTAGCGGTAATGTTGGGAGAGTCGACGATGTCGAATGATGAGGGGGAATGGGTAAGGGATGGGGGGAGGTTTGTAGAAAGGGGGGCAGGGGTTTCGATAACGCCTAATTCCGTGATCGATTGCTGGAAAAATTACACACAAAAAAATTATACAGAAAAAATATAGAGCATAAATACAGAGAAAATTATATAGAAAAAATTAAATACAAACAAATATATACAAAGAAACTATATACAAAAAAACTATGTTCAAAAAATATATACTGAGAAAGATTCTAAAGTATTAAATGAAGTTTTAAAAGAGTGCTGGCAAAGCGATAGAGCGCTGGACTTGCAATGATCCAGGTTCAATTACCATAGAGTATAAAACCTATTAAAAACCAACAAGCATTATTATAAAGACATATATAGAGAAGATTTTACTTGCATTTGCTTAACGTCACATCAGCACAAAAAAATACACGTATGAACTGCGCTTAAAAAAACGAAGTGATGAGTGAACACTCTTATCACAGCGCAGTAAATAACACTTATTTATTTTACTGTCGAGGGAAAATCTAACCCAGCCGCCATTATTGATGATAAAGTCTGCCGTGTTGTTTTCAATCATCATTGCCGTATACTCGGCAACTTGCCCGACACCAGAGTAACCTTGCCGAAGTAATCCGTACACCAACTTCTGGCCAAGCAGCAACACCATAGCTACCTGATAAAAAAAAGAAACAGCGATAATTTTAAATGAATGACCAAGAAAATTCAAGATATAAAAAATGATGTACGCTTTAATATACTATAAATATAATACGGAATATAACAGATAATATAAAGATTTTAAAATATACCGTAATAAATTGTATTAGTTAAAATAAAATGATTATAATCCATTATAATTTAAGCAGTGCAATGTATCTAGAGCTTCCATCTCTGAACCAACATATCATAGGTTCAAATCCAATCCAATCAAATCTTGCTGCACCCTTTAATAATGCCCTTAAATATCCCGCTACATTTTAACTACATAATATTCACAATCCACAAAACATCAAACTGAAAACTATTTTACAACTCAACCTTGGTCCAACCATGATGCGTATGTTGTAGAAGTTGCAGCGAAGTGTCTTGTATTCTATCGTAAGTAAGCATCCTACTTGCGTTAGACCCTCTCATCAGTTCATTCACAATCTCATTTATCTCATCTCCGTACATTTCTTGTACTCTATCGCCTATTACTCTCAAACTATCGGCTACTACGCTCTCAGGCGTAGAGAGTACTGTGTCGCGATCGAACGAAGGTAGATTACCGTCAAAGTCATCTGTAAGAAAACACAATTCTTTAAAACTAAAGTTTTGAGGATTAATACCACATCGGCATAAAATGATATTTAGTAAAATGCTGCAAACTGCTTTTGTAGACACAAAGACAACTCAACTCTTAATGCAGTGTAAAAAATTATTATTTATTTGAGAATAACATGGCATATAAAACTTCAACTGATATTTAGGAATTTGAATCAATCAATTCAAAGTATAGATGATAGTGGGATGATTCAAAATCTTCACAGCAAAAACGTACATTCGAAATATCTCGATTAATAATTTTAATCATTATTTTATACGCTAAATGTTTCATTTATTTTCTTTAAAAATTACAAACTAAATATATCGTCGTATAAATTTCAGAACACAACGACGATTAGAATTTCTATTCATCGGAATTCCAAAAATAGCATTTCAAATTTAAGTCACAAATTTAGCATTTTTTACTGAATTTATCTCAGTTTTTATCTAGCGCAATACAAGCACGCATGATTTAAAAAAAGTTACTATAAAACAAGAGTCACTATAAACCAGCATGTACCAGTTCCAAATTTTTCCTCCAGTTCCACTATAGCTCTGGATATTTCCATTTTCAGTGGAAGACTAATCGGTGGCAAAGCTCTTGACCTCACAAGTTGCTCGATATTACCGACCTCTTGAATATCAACGTAAGTACTTCTACGAGATCCAACACCACCCGACACACTGCTCGTTTGTCTGTCTATATGTCTGTCTGTTTGTCTGTCCGTTTGTGCATCCGCATGTCTGTCTATATGTCTGTCCGCATGTCTGTCCATTTGTGAATCCGCCTGTCTGTCTATATGTCTGTCCGAAAGTCTGTCCATTTGTGCATCCGCATGTCTGTCTATATGTCTGTCCGAAAGTCTATCCATTTGTGCATCCGCATGTCTGTCTATATATCTGTCCATTTGTCTATCTGCTTGTCTGTCCGATTGTCTCTCTACATGTCTTTCTGGATCTATCTGTCTATGATCACCCACATCTCCATTATGTGTTTCATACACAGCGCGTAAATTAGCATCACCAATGTCATTAGATTCATTTTTAAACTCTTCATTTATATTCTCAGTATGTGACAACTTGTGTTGGCCATCTACACTATGAGGTGTCTTAGGAATAGAAGGGGAAGAACTAGGCGATCTGCTGTCTAAATTACTCGACTGATCTTTATGAAAAACAGACAAAGCATCATCATCAGGCAAAGGCAATAACTCCGGCACAACAGGCAATAAGGCTCTTTTCCCATATTCTTGATCAGAACCGGATTCTATCAATCTTTTCACTCTGTTTTTCTTTTGAATAATCGTCACGTTTTGAACATCGTCATCGATTGGACTCCGAATTCTTGTTCTTGCATCGTCTCCCCCGGTGTAACCAGGTGTTAGCTTCGTTTGGGTTTCCCTCAGGACCGAACCGAGCCGCGAGCCGGCGTCCGTGGCCGTCGGCTCACACGAGCCGATCTTTTCCTTTATCTCCCTCGACACAGCCGATGTCATCTCCAGCAATCTTTCAGACTCGGTCAGTCGATCGATGAGCGAGACGGTAGGTAAAGTACTTAAATCTTCCCTCCACGACTTCCTATCGTCCGACGATGCGGATTTCCTCCCGTGGGACGATCGACCGTCCCCGGACCCGCCGGGAACGTCCGCGGCGCCGTCGAGCTGCTGACCGACGCTGTGCAAGTCGTTCTCGGGGGTCGTTCTTCGGTCGTCGTCGTGGCTCGGCGTGGAGGGCACGAGACCGAGGAAGTTGTAGACGACCATGCGGGTCTGGTAGGCGAACTCATCGTGGTGGCCCTCGGTCGGGCCCCTTCGGTCCCCTATACTGGCGCTGTAATGACTTTCGCT
>JAQIXG010001814.1:0-20049 GCA_034700105.1 Oconnorella tubifera | reverse complement strand
TGTATATATATATGCTTGTAATTAATTTCTGTAGTATTAACGAAAATATTAAAACAGTGGACTAGTCTTAAATATTTTATCGAAAATATCATTAACAATATTTAAACTATGTAAAGCCAAAAAATAACAATTCATCAATACGAGAAAAAGTAACAATAAATCAATTGCACAATGGAAATAAATATTAAATAGCAAGCTTAATTAACAAATATAAATAATAAATATCTAATAAATATAAATATAAAAGTCACTAATAATAAATATCGTGATGTTCCACCTCAACTGATATAATCATTCCAACTACTAACCCGCTTCGTTTAACTCAAATCAATCGAATTAACCCCGCTTATAAAAGAAATTTGACGTTTCAACGATTTCGACGAATTATCTCGAACACATCAGGAAATAATTCGTCAACAAAACCCGACATTCGAAGCAAATGAAATTTGTTCTCTTCGCTCTCTCCGCTTCCTCTCCTCTGCGGCTATACAAGCTAATCAATAAACTCTCTCTGTCGTACAGTGTAATCTTGGTGATTGCAGCTTTAGGCTATCTAGCCACATGCTTCGTAGACAAGGCGTTCGATATCGTTTGTCTCGCGAACAATGAGCGATTTTTTTGCAAAAAAACCCATAGAAGAGTTTCAGGTAGTAATTAGTAACTCTGCGATAAAAATCCGGTATTTGTGTTAATCCGATCTATTAGTTATTTGTTGTTGCTAGATTTTTAATAATAATAATATGGCGTTAGTTTTGGAGTTTCGTAATTGTATCAGTCACGAGGTGTTCGGCATGATTTCAGTTGTTGTTTTAGTGATTCATATTAAAATTAATGCAGTCTAGAAAGACATCTTTATTAGGTTTTGTAATTATTGCACATTTTTATTATTTAAAAACTAATTAAATAGTTAAATAGTGTGTTAATTTAGCTATAAATTTTAAAGAATTGAAAAAATGATACACTTTAATCGAAAGCATTCATTCATAAGGCGTAATATAATAGTACTATTATGTCTTATTTGTAATATAATATATTTATAATTATTTTACTGTCAATGTAATATTTTTATAGTAATATGAATACTATAATGTGTATTAGCGTCTCTGTAAACATTACATTTAAAAAACTGTTATCTAAAAATCTTCATTAAATCTTATCATATAAAAAATTTCAATAAAAAATATATGATTTTGATTGAGCTTTGAGAGTTTAAAAACATCACGAAATACACATTTGAATCTTATTTATGCGCTTAAGTTTGTCCATCTTGGGATCCATCTACTGATCCTAATATGATAAAACAATCTTTGATGTCGTCCCACGGATTCTCAATGAAGATTATTGAACTGACACGAACAGACTTTCAAATCTTATAATCGCCTTGTCTACTTTCTTTCCTATTACTTTTGAATTTATTGAATTAACCTTTTTTCACCAAATGCTTTTGATCTATTATAGCTTCTAACGCTCGCGAAATGATTGATTGTGTTTAGGTTGCATCGCTTAGTAAAGTAGAAGAATTTTACGGCGTTTAAAATCCTTTTTGTGATAATTTAAACACGCTGACTGTCTCATTTTAATTTTGTAGCCAATATGATATTTTGCCTTGCTCAAAAAAATACTTAAGAATTGTGTATTACAATTAGGTTTATATCTAAGACTTATAGCGTACTCAATATCTTGTCCTGAATAAAACTAATATCACGTATATACAATGAATAAAGACAGAGTTAATGAGAGAAGTCTATAAATCAAAGAAGATTGTTTAAATAAATAATGAGTGAACGAGAAAAGATGATACCGTCATGATTCTAAAAACAGCATCGTTGCTAAAACTTTGCGACTCAAATATCTTGTCATGTAAAGTGCATTAAAAGTTGATGCTATAAGAATAGCACTACTGACAGTATATAATAACTATACCACTTACAGTACTTACAGTATAATGTGTACCTTATACAGTATAATAACTATACTACTTACAGTATAATTACTTCGTATGAAATAAACTTTACTGCAGTGTGATAGCAATTAACTGTAGCGGATATTGCTGCAGAATTTTTGCGTTCAATGAATTTAGTACATTTCTTTAATCATTAATAATTCATTCTTTTTTCTATTTCTTACGTAATCTCAGTAGATCTTCATTCAAACAAAATAACTGTATCAATTTCTATACTTCAAATAGTAACTATCTGATCACGGGCCTCACAGCTAGTATATCTAGAATCTCCCCCCCCCCCCTCACTCCAACATATTTTTCAATATTCCGTCAATAAGCTCTAATAGAAAGATTAAAAAAGATCTTCAATCTTTTAATAGATTATATAATAAACTATTTTAGTAGATGAAAAATGGACTGTAAATAACAAGGCAAGGGAACGTGAAATTTATAAATTCTTCGCCCTCTTTGCTCATAATTTAATTTAATTCTTGATCGGTCTAGATCCTAACGCGGCCACGGTTGTTATATACAAGTCCTTGATGTTCTTTCTAATGAACGTTTCTCTATTGCAAAGAGTCTCTAGAAAGTTCGATCATGTCCAATGCATTTTGATCACAGGTCGACCTGCAACTAGTCGTCAATGTCCGCCGAGAGTGCAGGATTGAATAGTAAGTACATGCTTTCACTTCGTAAGCATAAATTACAAAAGCTAGACTGCACAGGAGTATGATGTTCTGATTGATTCCAGTTACATTACTGTGGTAAGTTTGCTTAAAAGTTAAATAACTATTCATAGTTTATGAAACTTAATTAATAAATAAAACTGAATGTTTAGGATTACCAATTAAGGTGTGTTTATATATAATATAAACATACATTTAGAAGTAATATATACTTCTCGCCAAGTGTTTATATGAAAATTCTATTATGTTTTTGATACGATAAAGTTATTTAATCTCAAATGAGAAAATCACAAACTTAACTGTGATAAAAAAAACATTGAATCAAAGTATAGATTGCTCCCAATACTTCTGTACCGGATAGGTTTTGCAAATACGGGTAGATTTTATTTTCTCTCCGCATCGCGTAGACTTTAATTACTCACGAGAGTTGACACTGGATTCATTCATTACGTGTTTTCTTTCTAAGGCACACCCTGGCAAATGACCAAATGACGCGCATTCTGGTTAGAGGAGAGAGAGAGAATTTATTATCGTTTTCGCTGCTGACCGTTTTGCAGAGATGAGTGTTACTTCTAGACTTTCTTGAAAAGGAAAACTGAGCAACTTTTGTGCTGTAATAATAACACAGGTTTTTGTGAGAAATGGTTTTTATTCTCATAGAAACGATGGTGTTACAGACTGGTATTTAGTTATTCGCTATAGATTTTGCATATTTGAAAATCAAATTTCTTGATGAATTTTTTATCGTCTGTTACAGTTTATTACTCGCTGTAGATATTTGCTCATTGATAGTAATTAGAATTAATATTTGCACTGAAATATTATAGAGTTGGCGATAGAATTAATATTTATCATTTTGTGTATCATCCTCTTGTCACAGGGTGATTATTTATTAATAATAAATTTATTATTAATAAATTTATTATTAATATATCATAACCTATTGTTCTAATTTTAATTCTTGTGTGGCAGCTATTATTATCAATAATGTACAACGCTATTTTCAATTGATATTTTTTATCATCGTGAAAAGAAGAAACTGAAGGTTTAATTCACATAAAGCAACAAAGTAAAAATAGATTCTTCATTTTAGTTCGTCTGTCCAAAATGTATTTATAATAATACTTCTTTTGTATTGCTCCCTGTGAGACTTATGCCGGTATGCAAGATCCAAAGATTTTTAATTATTTTTGCTAGCAAACATTTCTGAACCTATTTATAAATTTTTTCCTATTTAGAAATTTTGTCATTTTATCATAATGTTATTGGGTCAATTTTTATAAATAGGGTCAGAATGTTTGCTAGCAAAATATAATTAAAAATCTTTGGATCTTGCATACCGGCATTAATATAATACGAAGTTAATAAGAATCGTATAATGTAAATATTATTATAATTACACGAATTGATATGAAAGCAGCGTGAATGCCACGAGCGCGATCTAATAATAAATTTAATTAAAGAAACACAAATATTCTTTGATTGTTAATTATTCAGTTGTTAAATAAAATAGCGAAGTTATACTAAAATTCTTACAAATCAAATTATTTTGTGTGCAATTTCCGCAGCTATAGGACTACTCGTCATATGCCAGATCATCGGATTATTTCCTTTTAAGGGAAGTTGCAAATTGTACTCTAGAAATTTGAATCCAGCATAATTATAGAAAACGAAATAAAGCCTTTTAAGGGGGTGTTAATTTCATTGACAGATAATTACTTTCATATTTGATTTTTGAAATATAATATGTTTCGCATATTTAAATCAATTTTCAAAAATTTAGCCGACAGCTTGTTAGAAATTAATTAGAGATTATTTAAGACACTAATTTCAAAGCTCGCAAAATGATATTTTAAATCAAAACTACTAATTCCTTTTTATTTCTTTGAACAGAATAAGATGAGAATTCTATAATAGATACTGTTCAAATCAGATACAGAAATTATAGATTTTTAATTTGAAAATATATGAGCAAACTTTTTCAATTGAAAGTATACATATAATCTATCTTGTTATAGTTATTCTATTCTCTTATTCATTTTGTTTCTTTTATGTAACTCCTTTTTTCATAATATATTACTTAACTAATGATAATCAGTATTATAAACATTGATATTTGCATTTGTTTACAGAATTACTCATGACATTAGATTTTTCATCTTAATTGCAGAATTCACCCAAAACGCAAAAATAGTTTGATTCCAAATATTATAATGAATCAAAAGGTACTTAATTACTTTCTATGATGATGCAATCATCTCTATGATAAATATCTATATCTAATAAATGCTCCACTAGGATTATCTACCTTTGTAGCACGTTGGGCCGATATGAAACGCTCTAATTTACTCTCTAAAAGCAACTCTCGCATCGAAATTTATCACTCTATCTCCTACCTATTTTCTTCGTTAACAATCTTAAATCTAATCCTCCACAGCATTCACGGTGACACCGAAACCGTCATGGAATGCTCCGTAGACGAAGAACAACAGTCCGGAACCGCTTGCAACATAATCCACGGCTACGAACTCGACCGAAAGTATAACGAATCCGTTCTGAACCAACTGCGGTTTAGTTTTATGACCCTCCCAGACACGGGGGATAAGCAATATTTCTCCATCGACCAACAAAGCGGGATCATCCGTACCATCTCGAAAATCGACCGCGAGGAACTCTGCCCACGCGCCGATTTCTGTTTCGTCAAATTCGACGTTGCCGTCCAACCCTTCGAATATTTCCAGATAATCAAAATCCGAATGAAAATTCTCGATATCAACGACAACGCTCCGACTTTTCAGCAGCCTGCTTCACATTTTGAGATATCCGAAGCGGCTGAACCGGGCACTACTTTTATACTCCCAAATGCTGATGATCTCGATAGCGCTAGTAACGGAATCGTGAAGTACGAGCTCGTTCCTGACTCGCAAGTTTTCGAGCTGATTGAGAGACGCAGGGCGGACGGTAGTTCGCATGTAAGACTCTCCCTTAAAGAAAAACTTGATCGGGAAACGAAATCTTCTTACCAGTTTAACGTTATAGCTTTAGATGATGGTTACCCGATAAGATCTGGTGTACTGCTGGTAAATATTACAGTATTAGACGTAAATGATAATAGTCCTGTTTTTGATAACTCGTCGAGTGAAATTCGGTTGAAGGAAAACATACCGGTTGGTACGATTGTGTTTAAGGCCAAGGCGACGGATAGGGATCTTGGTATGAATGGTGAAGTTAGGTATTCTTTTATAAAGGACACGGAGAAAGAACACGGTATGCTGTTTGGTATTAATTCAGAAACTGGATTTGTTTCGACAAAGAGTCAGCTAGATTACGAGACAAGAGATGAGTATTTATTGTACATCGTGGCTAGCGATAGAGGTAAGAAAAGTTTTCTTTTATTCATTATTTAGTTTTGAATTTTAGTTAATAAAATTAACAAGAACTGTTTAATACTTAATTAAAAGTCATATTAAACAATCTGTTTCAGTAAATCTCTTTGGCAAATTGAGATGTCTATATTAAATTGAGGTCACAAGAATATTATATGACCATAACAAGTTAACATACACAAGAATATCATTGTATCATTAAATATGCTAATAGTCCTACGGTGATATAATATCTATTATATTCCAGAACTTTGTTTTAATTTGTTCTCTGCAAGTGAAGTACATTTTGTGAAACCTTTTTCCAGGTATTGGTGAGATGCTTTCTACTCAAATCCTCCTCGTAGTTCGAATCCTTGACATCAATGACAACGCGCCCAAGATCAAAATCAACACCCTTCCTTCCCTCACTGATTCCATCGACTTCGCAGAACCCACTGGGGAAAAGACACTGGAAGTCCTCGAAGAATCTGATCCAGAAACATTCGTCGCGCACGTTTCTGTTGAGGATCTCGACAGCGAACACAACGGAAAATTCCACTGCTTCATAACTGGCAGTATCCAGTTCGGATTACGTCAGTTATACCCTTCGGAATTCAAGATCGTTACTTTGTTTAAATTCGATCGAGAGCTTCGAGATCATTATGAGTTTGATATAATGTGTCGAGACACCGGTGTGCCATCTCTTACGAATGTTCTTTTGATAAGAGTCAAGATCACGGATCGTAATGATCACGCTCCGGTTTTTTTGAGCGAAACATACCAAATGGCAGTTGACGAAAATATGCCAGCGGGTGTCACCATAGGTCGAGTCACAGCTACAGATAAGGATGAAGGACTCAACGCTGATATGCAGTATCGAATAGAAGAGAGAGAAGCCTTGAAACTGATAGATGTTGACAGCCAAAAGGGTATTCTTACAACAAAGGTTGCTTTTAATTACGAAGAAGTCACAAATTTTTCATTTATATTAAATGCTTTTGATCAAGGGGAGCCCTCAAGGACTTCGTCAACACGAGTAATCATCTCAATTCTTGACTTGGATGACGAAGATGTAAAATTCACCTCGTCAAGCTACTCGTTTTCTTTAGATGAAAATCAACCTCCAATGACAGAAGTTGGAGTCGTGCTTGCCATTGATAAGGATTCGATTCCTTATAGCGTTGTGACTTACAGACTCGCTGTGTCAAGCAGCAAGGTTCCCTTTCACATAGACATCAATTCTGGGCAGATAACATCCACAGAAAAACTTGACAGAGAACTCCAAGCTATGTACCACTTTTCTGTAATAGCGAGTTCAACACTCTATGGCAGCATTACTTCATCAACCGCTGAAATCAAGATTCGAATAGCAGACATCAATGACAACAGACCAATCTTTGAGTTCCCAACTGCGGAAAGTAACCAAGTCCAAGCGTCCATTCTAACTCCAAGAAATCACGTTATCGCTAAGGTTAAAGCGCACGATCGCGATGCTGGACTTAACGCAAAGTTAACCTATCATTTAATGGGAGGTAACGATTTTGATGTCTTTCAAATTGATCCAGAATCCGGTGAACTTCGCGTAACTCGTGAACTTGAAGATCTCAACATAGATGAAATAAAACTAGAAATAACAGCGATTGACTCGGGCGAACCGGCGCTTAAAGAAAAATCAGAATTAATTATCATGATCCGGAAAGATCTACCTGCTCCTTTAACCAATCAAATGATGACATTACTGGCAAGCGAAGATCTGGCTATAATTCTAGCGTTGACTTTAGCCACAATTTTAGTATCCATCTCAATCATTGTGTCGATAATATTTTTAGTGAGAAAACGTAGGAATCTGAAACGCAGGCCCCTGCCGTCGGATAAGGGGGACTGGGTAGAGGCGGAGGGCATGCAGCTCAAGGAGAAGGAGTTTGATAGGTGTTCATACGGGGTGGGAACGGAGGGGCATCTGTACGGCTGCACAGGGGTGACGGAGTTAGAGACTCAGGCATTACAGTGCAGCGATTCGGAGGTTTGTTTATGCTGGAATAATTACAGTAATGTATAAAACACGAAATAGTAATAGAAGAGTCTTTTGTACACACTACTGTATAATCATTATTGATAAATAATTATAAAATAAATAAAAGTAGATGCTATAAATGATTTCATTTCTAATGCTTAGCATTTCGCTGCGATTAAAAGCGTCATGCTCACTGATTCTTCTTTACTGCTTCTCCTAAAACCAGACAAGGAAATTACTCTCGATGTACTTTATACAGTAGAGTGCTGGAAAAGATCATAAATTTTTGCAATAAGTCTCTCTGGAAAAGACTGCACTTATTAACTCGCAAGTTAGAGCGCAGCGATGAACTTGCAGGGGTATCATTGCATTTTATTAACTGCCCGCATTTGTAGGAAGAAGTCATATAAGCAAGCAGGATGTGTGATAACCATTCTGTAAGTCTTTACTGTATAGCATGTGCAGCGAGTCTGTAAAGTAAACAAGCAGCCTTATTATAAGACATTTGAGATTTGGAGTAAATCTTTTTCTTTGAAAATATATCAGTAGGCCAACGTTGACGTTATTTGACATTCGTTTTGTGTCATTTTTAGCTAAGTATAAAATTTAAGTTGCTTTTCGGTGGAAGGGAGGGGGGGGGAACAAGTTTCACTAGAAGCTTTTCAATCTTGACATACCATATAATAAAATTTTATAAACTGCATTTTTATATTATTTTGCGTGTAGAAATATACATACGTCGTGTAAATAAATGCAAATAAAAAAGTTGCAGAAAGATTTAATCAAATCACTCGAGCATTGTTTAAACTGATTAGGTAAAATATAAAAAATAACGTGATAAGAGCTTTTGTTGAATCAACGGCTTAGTTCGCCGCAACGGTGTAGCTTTGATCAGTCGCTGGTATACTTTCATTTACTTAGTCGCGCGTGCAGCGGCAGGGATAAGACCATGGGGGGGGGACGAAGCTCCCGCTTTGGTATAATACCTTAATTATAAATATTATTGTAAGTTATAATGAATAGTAGATTTTATTGTAAATATGAGTATTCTCTCCATTCGGTAACGTAAAGAAATAACGAAGTATTTTCAGAATGTTTAGAAAAAAACAAAAACCATGAACACATTTATAGTCATCTTTTGGCACGCGTAACGTTTTATATCCTCGTGAAGCCTCTTGGACAAAATAGATTATAATATTTATTGCGGTGTATGAAAACAAAGAGTAATTTGTAAATAGCATTATTATGGCAGTTATTGTGAAGATGTTTGCTTGAGAATTATAAGGCTTCTGTCTTGATATTTCTTATCGATAATTTGCTTGTTGTATGATAGTAAAAGGATAGTTGAGCAAAATCAATTAACACTTATCCCACTGGTTGTTTTTCTGTAGGATTGTATGATGTCATGTTAAGCAATGACACTATATAATTTCGTATTAACTGATCGAAACGTATAATAATTAATGGATAAAAAAAGAATAATGTACATAAGTTTATCACAAATCAAATAAATATATCAAATAAATGCAGTGCTGGATTTAGACCTTGGGGCCTGAAGCACTTCTGCAAAAGGGGGCCCCAAAAATCAGAAATCAAATTTTTTTTAATGCCACATCGAACATCTCACATGTGTTGATCTGTAAAGTGATGACCTTTTTTTCTTCTTTTTTGAGCTGACTTTTAACATTCAATTTTATTCAAACTGTACAACAAGCATTATCATTAAAAAAATCCTTTAAATCTCGGGGGGCCCCCTTTGGCCGAGGGGCCCTCAGCACGTGCTGAAATTGCTTTAATGTAAATCCGGCCCTGAATAAATGTATCTAATATTTGAATGATAGTTAACTTTTCACAATAATTACATAATGTTTTTCTATTGCAATAAATAATTAACTAAACTCGTGGCAAATAATTTAATATAATGCGTATTTTATACATTTTCATTGGATCTCAATTAACTGACACATTACATGAATAAATTTATTTTAAATCAGATTTGCAGCACATACAGTAATAAGCCAGTAGTTGGGTTCATCAAAGATCACTTTCTTAAGAAGATTTCCCCAAACAGTGACTCGAATAGCGACAGCGGACGAGGACCAAGCAGCGAAGACGGCGAGCAAACTTCTCGACAGGTCATTGGTCGATTAGATCCCGCGTCTAAATCCTGTCATTTGATTGGACGGTTAGATCCTACTAGTCATACATCTCGTGAGTTGATTGGACGGTTAGATACTACACAGTGCCGTCAGGTGATTGGTCGGGTAGATAACGTGGAATCTCGTCATAGGTTGGATATACGACCGGCTCATGCGGATTTTACCCATGTTAAAACTAATGGCAATTGTGATGGTAATAATTTCATCTAAAAATTTGTGCTTGTAAAGTAATTCTTGTGATAGTTATTTTCAAATATGTCCTTTACTATTTTAATTTTTATTGTAACTAAACAGAAATTTAAAAGCAAATTAATTACAGTGAATTTAATGCATTTCAAACTTTTAATAATCTACCAAAAAGGGATTTAGTAAACAATCTTTTTATATGTTAGATACTTAGCCCAGATATATTTATATAGTAATTACATAGCAGATTTATATCTAAATATTGCGCACTGAAAGATGCATGCGTTTCATATCGTGCTTTTTTAATATGACACTAATCGTAAATTGGCTGAATCAGATTTCCTTCTTATTTAATTATAAGTTTGTTATGTGGAAGAGATTACCTGGACCTTTATTGTCAATAACAAGCATAATGGTTACTTATTCAATATTTAGAACAAAATTATTTTCAGGTTTAGATATACTATTGGATACTTTTAAATTAAGCACTACGATGTAATTACAATTTTATCACTAGAGTTTTTATTAGAAATATTGTTACTTGTAATTTGTTTTTATTAAAAAAAAGTCATAAAAGAACAGAATTAAATTGCAATTCTTAATCATTTCTAATAAAAAGTGAAGGCGTGTTTTTAATATATTTAATTGCATATAGAGTTTTAATTATTTCTAATAGAAAACAACCACAGTTGGAATCCTACAATTAGTTATGTGAAAAAAGAATTAAGCCTATTTGTGTATCTTATTTTAAATTTCTCTTTAATTACAATAAGTTTACAGTTTCACTAATTTATAAATTTAACAAAAATAAATTAATATCGCTGTCCTACAATTTACATACTTTTACAGTTTCTATTCGTAACTTTGTAAATTAGGTATGTATACATTAGGCCTACTGTTAAATTTAACACAATTTCTTTTATTTGTTTGAAAAAATAACATATAGTTTAGGTCTACTACTTTTATTATTCTTTTCTGATAACGATATTCCCAGCAGGTCGATCATTTTCAACATCCAACGTTTCCTCAAATCTTGAAACCCATTCATCCATCCCGGATCGTTTCATCTCCGGCCGGTATTCGTCCAACTTCCTCTCCCTCGAGAACATCCACACATCCAACCCTACCTACCGACAACCCGCCAACCACTCCAATCCCCATCGCAACCAGCCCGTGTATTCTCAAACTTTAGACAACAAGAAATGTAACTACCGCAAACCTACGGAGGAGCGATATATAGCAACCCGGGGATCTCATAGATTATATAACACATTGACTCCCAGGTATTCGGTGATACATGAAAGATCACCCTCACCTCAGTTGCTACCTCTGACTATAGACTTGGATTATGTTACTGCTACAGGACACGGGGCGAGTGATCGCTAATGTGGCGCTTGAAAGTTATATTTTTGCAGATAAAGTATTGAATGTTGAGTGTTTGCTTACTTGTGTGCTCAATTATTGTATTATTATGACATGAAGTGGCAATGATTATTTATATAATAATGTTTGGTTAAAAAATAATATATTGTATAATATAATCAGTGGAAATTAGCCTACGTTATGTTATAAGAAGCTAAGATTAAAAGGAAACGTTTCACAATTGCTGCATAACTTTTGAAAGATAATATCCTGCAGTATAGTATAATAGTATCTATATATTTTGTATTTTGCAATTTAACGGTTATCTACTGTATATAAATTTATATTTTACAATTGATTTATAATCAAAATAATATTATAATGATACCTTTTAAATCACTACTGCGAAGATATTACATGCCATAGCAAAATATTATGATCAACGAATTGTAATAAAGATCTTCTTATTAAAGAGAAACTAATACTACCACTAAAATAACACACTATTTCGTCACAAAAAAGGCTTACAAAACACTAAAACTGCTTTATCCTGTCGTTTAACCAAAGTAGACGATAAAAAAATCGCTCAATGCTTTCGTGAAATGAGGAGTCCAGTTTTTACACAGTGGCAGAAGATTGAGCATGCTACTGAGATCTCAACTGACGTGAATAACTGTTTTGCATTTGCATCCAATGTAAACAGTTGTATTTATGTTTCGGTTTATCGATTACTGATACATATGAGAGTTAATATGTGTGACAAAATACAGCGATCGACAGAATATATAATAAAAGCATAAACAAGGAGGGAGAACCATTTTGGCTAAAATATATTCATGGCTAGTTTAAATTAATTTATACGTTATATTAGTTATTTGAATTAGTTTACAATTTTATATTTATTCATAACACTGGTTTACTGGTTTGATTTAAAAGTCCATCTAAATCATTTTTTTGTTCTCTAGTGTTGCTTAATTAAAGATTTCATTTATATTTAGATATTTAGAGTAAATAATATAATATTCTGAGGTTTAATAAATGTAGCAGTTAATTTCATTATGTCAGAGACAAATATATGTCTAGCTAAAATGTGAACTCTATAATCCGAAAATAGAATGTCAAAAATGTTATAAAGATTTACGTTGACACGAAAGCGACCTACATTTAACCCAGTTCATCTTAAATTGAATTGACTTCGTTCTCAATGTTATAAGTCGTCTCAATGTTATAAGTCGTGATTTATTTGCAAATAAACTCTCTTCTAGCTTCTCATCATATAATCAGTTCACCGCAGGTACTACTGCCTTCTATTCTCAGAAAAGAGAATAACTAGATCTACTTGTTTGAAATTAGTGAAGCCATTTTCATTGCAAACATTTTTTTACCGTCAATGCGATATTAAATAAAACAGTAGTTACCAAATCGTGGACCGCGATCCGCGTTTAAACCGTAACAAACACTAATTTGTTCACTTTTATTTTAATTTAATTTATAATTAGACTTATAGTTTAATTATAGCTTTAAGTGATAATTGATAGATTGATTTTGCTGTAGTCATTATATCTACTCACATTAATTGCACTTATATCTACTTATATCTTATATATCTAGTTTCATAATCATTAGACTATATATAGGTCTACGGCAATTATTTTAACGTTGTAGAATCTATCTAATCATCATTGTAGTAGTAATGTATTACTATGTCATAAAATCTGTTAAATCAGTGTCATTTCTAAAACTTCCTTCACCAAAGTTTGACAACCACTCTTCATCCAGTGAGCGATATTGAGAGAAGAACAGTTGATTGTCACACAAACTGGAAGGTTTCTATAACAACCGACCTGATACGATGACAAAAATTACGTCTCCCGTGATTCTGCGCCACTGTAATTGGACTCCAGTATCGAGCAATTCATGAGCTCCTCGTGGAAATGGGGCTTGAAATAGCTGCTACCGTGTACTCTAGCCTGTGATCTATCTTGTCCAAACGCACGTTTGTACGATAAAGCAAATTCAACAGCGAAGAGTTGAGCTATTAAATTTTATTTCTTCTAAAAACTACATTCTGACTTCTAAAAAATGATGACTTTTATAAATTATGTTATAAATTATATAATTTCTAATTTTTCCGTTTTTATATATTCTTATCTGTTTGTCTATCTCGATCTATCTCTATTTATCTGTCTCTTTGTCGAGTATTGTTAATCTCTTTTCTTACATTTTTTGTTTTATTTTCGCTTATTATAAGACAGAGTCAATAGTAATTATTGGCGAATCGTTTTTGCAAGAAAAGATCTGAATCAACACAATCATTCTTATGACTGTCTTATAATGATAATATACGTCTTTAATTTGTATTCACGTTCAATAATAGAGCTCACCATGATAGAGTGTCAATGTAATATTTGTTTACAATCTACCTTGTAACTGCTTTATTTAGCATGGAATACATTTAAATAAAATAGTTAATATTTAAATATGAATTGTTAACTTTAATTGCCCCTAATAACTTATAAAATGAAATGATATATGTAATTATATACATGAAATAAATTCAATAAATTATTCTTTAAAGGCCCTGCTTAATGTTTGATTTGATATTTGATAATAATCATTATACAATTTACTTGTTATGAAAAAATAATAATTTCATTGTTATGCAATAAAATTATTTAAAAATAAAAATAATTTTTCAATAACAAATAACATTTTTTTATCAAATAACAGATTTTAATAATTTTACAATTAATCAGATTAAAACCAGATATCTAACACGATACCCTAACACACTAACCAAACACTCATAATCACCAAAGACTTTAAACCATTTAATCAGCTTAATTGCGACTTAACCAGAAAATTACATAGCTTAAGTTTTCACGAACAAAAATACAGCATTCTGCTTACAACACGAGGTAGCTAATGTACGGTTACGACACTAGGTGGATCGTTCAGATCCGTAAATAACAAGGACCATTCCGTCAAAATCTAGCTTCTACCGTCATCGTCTAATTTCACCTCCGAGACTACTATAATACTGCCCGTTGTATACGCCTACACATAAAAGGTTTCAGTTGCGAATGAAGAGATCCTGCAATAAGCTGGTAATCTAGAAATGGACCAAATCAAAGCAGAGTCCGATACTTTGTGGCATTATATTTTTCTAAATGTAATCAAACGATTGTTTATTCGTTTCATGCTTGCAGGTTTTATTGAGTAAAAGTTAATGTTTTCCAACGGTTAATATTCTAAAATTGTTAAATAAATTCTTAGAAATATTAAATAATGAAATAGAAAGTAATTAATAAATTCATTTTTTCAGCTTTACTAAAGGTATTCCTTATGTAAAAGCTATATAAAGCTTTACCCTCATGTTTGTTAATCGAGAAGCACGAAGACAATAATAACTATTAATTTGATATATTATTATCCCTCATTGCCTAGTATCAAACTTATTAGAATAATGTATACCGTTAGTTTAATTTATATCCTTAATTATATTAATTCAATATGTACACACATTTTTAATTATTTATGCCGGTATGCAAGATCGAAAGATTTTTAATTATGTTTGCTAGGAAACATTTCTGACCTATTTATAGAAATTTTGTCATTTTATCATAATGTTATTAGGATAAAATGACAAAATTTCTATAAATAGGTCTGAAATGTTTGCTAGCAAACATAATTAAAAATCTTTCGATCTTGCATACCGGCATTAGTCTTTAAAAATGTGAATAAAGGCATTTATAGAAAAAATAAATAAAAATGAATCCAGCTGGCCAATGAATGCGCATGATAGTAACTTAGCAGCTGTAGAAGATAGTGAAAAGGTCCAAAGCTTAGTGCAGTTAAGTAGCAGCAATCAAGGCATATCATTAAAACACAGTAGTTTCCTATCGTCTTGAGACTTTACTATGAATGAAATAACTGGATTAAAACCTAAACAGCTGTTTCAAGCATTTTGTCCCAAGCTCTGTATCAGCAGTACAACTCAACAAACTATTAAAATGTACACAATTTTAAATTAAATTCAATAGTTTAATGCTGTATAAAGAATACACCGCTTTTAGATTATGCAACTAAAATTAAGACTTTGAAAACGATTATTCAGCTTGTATTCAAATGTTACGATCAATGTTTAGAAAGTCTTTCTAATGTATACTTCCAACAAACTCATCGAAAAATTGTTGTAATTAATTAACATATGGCCGTGTGAATAAAGTTTCTATAATTTAAGAATCGCATCAAGATTCGAATCTGATAGCCTCGGTTTACAATCTTTCACTTAATTATTATATCAAGCTGTCAAATCAATATCTATACTGTATAACTATTACGTTTCATATATTAAGCAGCATATTCAATGTAATGTAAATATTATACAGTATATTCAATGTAATGGTAACTTGCAGCTTCGATTTGCGTCTGCAGCTTGAAATACTACGGTATGGACCGCTTATTTTCTGCTAGCTCAAGGTACCTGATAATAGTGATGACGATGATGAAGATGGCGAAGACGATAATGATGATAAAGAGGCGCAAATTTTTTTCAACGAGATGAGAAATAAAATGAAAGTAGTAACGCAATATAGGCTTCGTTTATTTCAATATTCTCAATTGTATCAACATAAATAAATAAATATAATATTTATTAAACTACATCCGTAAGATGATATCGGTACTTAATTTCATTGCGAAGAAATTTTAATAACATTAAGCTTAGCTTAAAAAATGATCTTTTTATTTTATTTTTTATCTGTCTACGGAATAAATGGTTTCAAACATGGATCCGTTAATAGACACTGGGGCACGTTCACTTCTCTGATATCTTCTGTAAATTTTACTTTGAATACCTAGAGGCCTATAGCAGTGCAATAGGCCTACACAGTAACTAGACTACAGCAATTTTGGCTCAAGTTATTTTTAACTTCCCGTCGGCTCGCAATATTTCTGGTGAAGTACAGGCTCTTCCATAGGTGCTTCGCTCTTATCCATACACTGAAAAGTGGCTCAGATGCACAAGAAGATGTAGATTTTACCCCCATTCAATTTATAATTTTAAACATTATTATTAAAGGCAGAACTACAATAAATCCAAAAAATTGAAATATTGAATGTAGACACAATGCTAAAATGCAATATAATATTATGTCACAATCAACTTAAACGTTTAAATCACTATAGGTAAAGGATGACTTTGTTTCTATTGCATATCGCTTAGAGTAAAATATTCTTTCATCTAAATTTAACCATGAACATATTATATAACCTATAAGTACATAAAGGTCCATAAACCTAATCCTAAACATTTAATACATAACATATAACCATAAACTTAACCCCAAACATTTGATATATAACCCCTAACCATTCAACATAACATTTAATACAACCATAATATAATTTTAATCTATTTTAAATCCTAACATTTCCAATCCTCCTAGAACTAATATCAAAAAGAATCCATCCACTGCCAGCCTACAGGCCTTCCAGGCCAGAAGCAAATCAGAACTTTCTTTACACTACTCGTGGATCGAGCTCTCAACTCTTTCTGGCTTCGACAGACCAACCTCTGGTCGACGACGTACACTCAGATCCTTTTTCTTTCTTTTTTCTTCTGCCGCACTGATTTATCACCGACGATACTCAACCGATTAGTGAAATTTTTAACTGAAATTAACGCGAAACTAAGGAAGGAAAATTTAAAATGTCGAGCGAATCGTCTACGGTGGTAAAACGCACGATACGCAGGTATAAATATGATTAAATATAAACAATAATTGTAAAGTTAGTTGATTTATTAGGGAGATTAATCTTACTAGAATCAGAAAATATTGAAAATTATATTTAATTAATAAATTTAAATTGGTAAAAATCCTCGTAGCAACTACCTCAATTTTATATATGTCTGAATATTCTACTCTTAATAATCGATGAAGATTCAAATGCTGCCACTGGAATATACTATGATATTTAATAGCATAAACATAATTATATTAAGGCATACGTGAACGGTGAAACATTGAGCCTATAGATCTATAGATTTCAACTTTTAAGATGTCATTATAATCATCTACTGCGGATTCGTGTAACTTCATATTCAACTAGTTATATCCAACTGTCACATAATACAGGGTTTTCAATTTTTTCTTTACTGTATAGTCAGTTATCATAATAGCTGTCTGATTAATGGACTAATTGATTGATTGATTGATTGATTGATTGATTGGTTGATTGATTGATTGATTGTAGGACTGTAGTGTCGTCGTCGGCAGAGGATGATGGTGACGGTGGGTCGGTGAAGCACATCCGCCACTATCAGGTCTACCGAGGGATGTCACCCGCGTCAGCCAGTCGTCTCGATGTTAGTATACATTTCTAAACAATATTAACCATTCTATCATAGATAGACTATCTCTGTAACTTAGATTTCCATAATCTAATAATTTAAATAGTATGGGTACATATCTTTTAATTATTTGAGAAGTGGAAGTTTTTCGAGATTTTAGTAAGAAATTGAGATAAAAAATTAAACGTTTGTACTATATGCATTATTGATCCTGTTTTAAATCTCAAAATATTTTTTGAAATGGGGAGATAAATGACAGCAATTACAAACATATTTTAGATTTTACTGTACAACAGATAGTTCGATCTTAGTCACAGCTTTAAATAGTATTTGGCTACTATTTATTGTACAAATTTAACCAACTATTATTTAAGACTATATATTACATTGCTTATCAAGTGATATTATATTCAATTTTTTTTTAAATTTAGAGCAAGATCAAGGAACTAGAGGACGCTGCTGAACGTGAAAGGGCCGGACGCATTCGGGTAAAGTGTTTCTTTATTTAAATTCAAATGTTTTAAAATTCATGTTTGCATAAATATAAAATGTGTCAAATTTGATAGCACACTTCATAATTGTCAACTAAGACATGATTATGCGATTAACTCGCAGTATATAATTAACATACATTAATTAAAAATGATCACAAGAGGAGCATATATGTTATATCCATTATGCATACAACAAATACTACCGAGTATTCCGCAGATATACACTGTTACAGTAGGTCAGCTGTAGGTCTACTAAAATTATTATAATATTTAAATTATATAAAGCTAATTGAAATTCTGAGTTTAAATATTTATAACAGATGTATGATTATTTTGTTGCACAACCTCTGCTGCATATTTTGATATTATATTCAGAATAAAGGTAGTCAAAATGAGTATAATATTTTACTCTGAAAAAAATAATATTGAAATTTGGAATGATTGAAACATTATCCGAAATCATTAGCTTCCCATGCCGTTTTTCGACTACATATTATCTAATATATTCCTATCAAATGTCTAACTAAATTTATACTAAACAACATTGAGTTGCTACAGCAGTAGGAATTCGTAGACTAGACATTTCTCGAGAATGAATATGCGCGCACTAACTTTTTAGTAGGAGGTTTTGCAGTTTTCTAGATCTAGGCGTAAATGGCAGATTCTTGCATGACGAATACCAAAATATCTTACATAAATTACACCAAATAATCTTACAATTATTTTTTATGATAGTATTTAATATACTGTAGTAGTTATAATTACTTAAATACTACAGTAATTAGATGCTAAAGATGCTTTTCATTTCTCTTTCATTATCTATTTCTATTTCATTTCATTTCTCTTTCATTAACTAGTAATATGTTATCTAACATGTTAGAAGTTTGAACTTGTAAAAATGATTTAGCATTATATTCGACTATGGTTGACAAAATTCAAATTTAAGCAAAAAACTAAAAATGCTTTACTGATTCATTGGGGTATCTGCCCTCACCCCCTCCCTGAAGTTTTAACCGGTTGCGTCACTGATTATGATTTATTTCTCTAGTTATGTTTAAAAGATTTCATTAAAACTTTAGAATATTATTTAATCTTTTGATCGCAACTGTAAAGAAACATTCGCAAATATTATTATTATAATTTCTTCCAATATATCTCCATTCAGATTGAAACTACCCATGATTGATGCATAGATTTAATCCATTAGATTCAGTAATTGTATGATGTAAAACTATTTGCTGCTTGGCATTGGAATGCGTTGCATTGCTGTATTATGTTACAATGGTTCTACATGTAGATGAGAAGGAGGAATGTAAACCAGAGATCCTAGGCTAAATATTTGTAAAGATGAAGCGCTGCAGTAAATTTTAAACATAAACTTTTGTATTGTAAAACTTATCTAAAATATTTATATAGCTTACACAGTATTATCACAGAATCATTGCTTAATACTTAATATTACTATAATAATAATATTAGAAATAGT
>JAQIXG010001813.1:0-20051 GCA_034700105.1 Oconnorella tubifera | reverse complement strand
TCAACAGAATCGGTGAATTGGTTGCACTTTTATTGCAATAATTGCAAGGGTCTCACTTATAATAAACACAGTGTAGATAGTTTAATATTATAAAATATTTTAAAAATAAATTAAGAATAATATGACACTATCTTTATATGTGAAGCTTTTTGTAGTTGAAGAATATATCATTGCTACGAATATTTATTACGTGAATTCTACTTTGAACTTTGAAATAAAATAATTCAAAAATAAAATTCAAAACAAATTAATTGCTTAATTTGAATATTAAAAAGACATAGAGTACAGTATGTTTTTTTATTTAACAATCTTACTTCATCAGCTTGCAGAAACTCATTATAACCATCGAGATACCAGTCCGATATTGAATCAAAACCATCCTAAAATAAAAGTCTATCAAATTAAAACGTACCGTAATAATCATAAAGTATATAATTAATATATATCATTAAAGTCTGACAAAAACAAATAAATTTTCATTGTTTCCATCTAGGATTCCAGTGCTCTTAGCATACGATCGAGTTAATTGATTAGTTAACTTAGTTAAATGACTAACTTATTAACAAGTAAATAATACTAATTAAGCAGAGTTAATTACACATTACCTGTGTAAATAAATGTGTTGGATAACTAATAAAAAATTTAAGTAAAAATAACAAATTTTGCTAACATACCGCACTAGCCATCTCTGTGTAATTCTCCATCTCAATGATAATATCAGCCAACTGCTTTGCATCAATCATATTTGTTCCATTCTCAACACCATTCATCCAATTAACATACGTGTTGTTAAATCTCGTAAGAAGATTAATAACCATCTCTGTTGAAACTCCACTAGGTAATGCAGTTTCTAAAACCTGATTCAACTCAGTGGAAGTGACTATACGACCTCCTTCACTCGAATCATCAAACACAGGCTGAACATCAAACGTCCACCAGTCTTTAGCATTAATTGCTGAAAACCTGAAAATAAATTCATAACACACGGTTCACACCGGGCGCTCTGTCAGGCGATCTGTCGGGCGCTCTGTCAGGCGATCTGTCGTGCGTTCTGTCGGGCGCTCTGTCGGGCGCTCTGTCGGACGCTCGACCCGCAACTCAAAAACGTCAGGAGCTCTGTCGGGGCGCTCTGTCGGGGACTCTGTCGGGTGCTTGGTCGCAGGTGTGAAGAGCTTCATGCTTACAGCAGTGTTCGTTTTGCTTCGTGGTTTGAAAACCACGAAGAAAAACGTGCACGTTCGTTTCTCTTCTCGAGTTGCGAGGATCGACCCACAACTTTTCAAACCATGAAGCAGAATGAACACTGCTATAAGCATGAAGCCATTCACACCTGCGATCGAGCACCTGACAGAGTCCCCAACAGAGCGTCCGACAGAGTACCCGACAGAGCTCCTGACAGAGCACCTGACATTTTTGAGTCGCGGGTTGAGCACCCGACAGAGCGCCCGACAGAGCGCCCGACAGAGCGCTCGACAGAGCGCCCAACAAAGCGCCTAGTGTGAATCGTGTTTAATGAACCAAAAATAAATCAAGTTATAATAGAGAGTGTTTCAATCAAAAATGAACTAAGAATAAATATTACAATTAATCCTGTGACATTGTATTACAAATTCGCATATAATCTCAAAGAAAGAATTTTTATTGGACTCTTTTAATTATGAGAAAAGTGTTCAATAGTAATCTAGTTTCTGCACAAAAAGCTCACAACAATGACATATCCTTGACATTGTTGTTAGATGATTTTTAACATTGACATAATATCAATACTGTATCAACTTATCACAGCCTTTAGTAAGATATCACAATTTGGCTGATATTTCTTACAGTTCACGAACGACTGATAATCTAGACATTAGCATAACTGCCATCTAAATTTATTAAATAAAAATGAATCAATAAAACATCGTATAAAATGCAACTTACCACTGAGTGTCCTCCATGTATAATTCTGCAAGTTTTATATAAGTGAAAACACCACGTGCTCTTTTTGCAAGCTGAGGTGAGAGTTGGACCTGTGTCAATAGGCCAACGCTTCTCTTTGTTTTTGATTTACAATCAGGAAAACAATTTTCAATCGCTTCAATGCAACTGAAAAATAAACAGTAAATGAGACTTTACCAAAAGCATAAAGATACGCTTTACTTGCAAATGAACTATTAAAGAAACAACTGTGATAAGAAATTAGGATCCACATGATTTCCTGAATAAATTCATTCATATTAAAGAAAAGCGAAAATGTCTCATGAAGCTTTGATTTTATGCCGGCAGTAAATAAACAGAATGAACACTGATAAAGATATAATTAATATTTTTCTTAAGTAGCAGACCAGAGAAGAAAGTTTTAAGATAAGATTACAATTTAGATTTAAAAATTCTTGTAAGTATAAATCAAGTATAGGATTTGATGTGAGAGTTCCATGTATATTTATATTTACACGTTTGTATAATTGTGAGACTTTTAGTCACCTTTCGATGGAAAAAACTGACCCTGGATTGTATTTCTTGCTTTGGTGAGAAAGAAAAAAGAGAAGTTTGGTCTGCTTCGATAAGCTCTCGATAGCATGAAAGTATTATTGTATGTTATATGTATGTATGTATGTATACAGTGTATGTAAGTACATATAACATGTGTTCATTGGATAATAGCACAATAAAACGATTCTCTTGAAAACTATTGAACATGTATACAAATATTTTCATAGCAATCGTATCCAATACTAAGAAATATTGGTCAAATTAAAGATAAGTTAAGTACATTAAGTACATATTAGATATGACAATTACAAATAAACACAACATTTAACAAATAAAAAAAGTTGACTAACTCTTTAACTTTGGAGTAGACACTAAGGCAATCAAAGATAATTCCAACTAATTCTTTCATTTGATAAGCCACAAATCTTGCCAGATCTTCTAAAGCCGCCAAATATTCACCAGTAGCTAAATTTTTTATTCCACTCCACAATGTATCAACAATTTCTGGTTCACTTCCGACTGTTTTAGCAACCGCACTAGCAGTTTTTCCAATAGTCAATGCAGTCTTAGCAATGCCGATTAATCTTGCTCTACATTATATAAAAAACAAAGTACTTTACAACTCTTTAATAACAATAAAGAATGTACGTCAGCTGTAACTGAATTTCTTATTGTAATAAAATTAAATGATTAATTTAAAGTATTGATGTTGTTTAACATCATTGATGTTGTTGAGAATTTTTGTTCTTAGCCAGAAAAAGATTATCTATAAATAATTATTAATTAAAGCGCTTGAAAAAGTTAGTTAAAGTAATACTGAAACGGTTCAAAATAAAAATTATCCAGCTATAAAAATACATAAAAACTTACATGGAAGTTTAGAATTAATGCTAAAATTAGTATCACATTAAATTCTCATTGGCTTCTGAAAAATTATTGTAACCTTAAGAATCTTAGAAAAAATGTAAGTACTTTCAGAAGTAGTAATTTATTACTTAAATTAATAAGCATATACACAATTGAATTGTAAAACTTGACGCACTGCGGAAGATACTGGAGAATGCTAACACAACTAGCAATCCTCTTGAAAGCTTCCCAACAATCTTTTAATTTGTAGCAATTCAAAATAATTTGAAGTTTTGACCGCTTACATGGATCAGTGTTACAATTTAATGGACTTGAGACAGATACGCCAACTGAGTTTACTGCAATAACAAATTAATACATATCAAATTATAGATCTACATTAAAAACTATAAGTTCAAATTTCTCTGTCATCTGTGCTAATTTATATTCGACTGTAACAAAACTAACTTTTTATGCAAGTTGCACTTATATTGGATAGCATCAAATTAAAATTTATTATAGCAATATTTTACCTAACAGCATAGAATTTAAAATAATAGTAATATAAGAAACACAATCTGAAAAGTAAATATCATTGTAAATAAACAAACTAATGAATCTTTACCATTTCACATCAGATTCTAATAATAAACCATTATAATATAAGATATTCATTTTCAAAAACTAAATATACATGACTAAATTAACATAAATTATTTAGTAAGAAAATTTTAGGAACAAAATACTCTATTTGCAGAAAATGTTTTGACAAATTAACAGAGTGAATATTAGCTTCGGAATTTAGTGTCTCTAATTTATAAATATCATAAAATTAGTCATTTAGTTTTAGAAAATTGTCGTTAACAATAACAAAAAGACTGATGATTATAATGACTACAAAACATACATATAGACACCATTGGATGAATGCAGCTTAACAATACAACTTACCTCCAGAATTATAATTATATGAATCGCCACCAGTACTACTACTCCATCCGCCACCACCACCGCCCCCTGCTCCCCTGCTCCCACCTGAATCAGTACCAAGCACAACATAAGATTATACTCCTTAAAAATAGTTTTCATTTCTGAAATTGTAAATTTAGCAGAATTATCAGTCAACAAAAATCGTGTTTCTTTTGACAAAAACATACATGCACAATCTTGTGATTATGAGTAAAAGAGTTATATTTTCTCGAGGAACGAGAGACAACAAAAAAGATAATGTTGATAATAATCAACAAATTTTCAGAAATGTCATAAGAATTCATTACAGACCTATTGATGAAAAAATATTATTTCGCCTCAGATAAAATCAGGCATGATAAGCATTGCAATGCTTATTTTGTGGCATTTATAATAAGAATTAGAAGTTAATAAATTGATATTATTGCTTTTCTATAAGCCTATAGATTAAATTATTTGTATGTTAAAGTATTCAATGCAAAGTTTATATAAAAAGACAAACTTACTGCCAGGATTAGCACCTCTATTACCAATGATGATGCTAATTCCACTTGTTAAGGGCCCTATCACACTCGGTTGAATACTTGGTGCACCACAGCTTTCTTCCACAGTTCCTTCACTAAATGACACAC
Organism: Oconnorella tubifera; assembly: GCA_034700105.1. Taxonomy (NCBI): domain Eukaryota; kingdom Metazoa; phylum Annelida; class Clitellata; order Enchytraeida; family Enchytraeidae; genus Oconnorella; species Oconnorella tubifera. The sequence goes on along the minus strand of JAQIXG010001813.1, from coordinate 15,129 downwards.
GAGACGTTACATTCTTCTTTTCACCGCAGATGTAGTAATACAACATATCAAGATAGAAACTTGTTGGAGGTGCACAGGATCTAATCATTACAAAATATCAATAACACGTAGTTAGAAAATCAAGAATATATAATTAAAGAATTAATAACACAAAGTTGACTTGCAATTGTACTAATTGTATTTCAGATATGTACATAGTTATTATTATGTGATTAGTTATATCACAATTTTAATTAATAAATGTTTAAATATTATACCCGGACGCCGATCTCTTAGACACAGATTGTTGAATATTTTTGTAATAGGAATCTCTGGCACTGATGTCAATAATAACTTTAGCGGGAATATATACTGTCGCGTTAGCCAGAATGTCACCAACAAGGGTTTGCTAAAACGAAAATAAAATTGTCAATTGGGACATTATTGACAAATGACAAATTTAAAGTGGGATTAAAATGATTTTTGGACTAGCGCAATTGGACGAATCACATGTTTTCAAATGTAATTTAAAACTAAAAATTGATTAGTTAGACTAAACCATGCACTCCAGAAATTAATTTTTCTCTCTATGAAGGAAGAAATAGTTCAAATATATGCATTCAAAGATACACACAAAGATGCAATAACAGAATGGATCATATCACAAACAGAAATGACATAATAGGCATAACTGTATAATGTCTTCGTTGTGTAGAGATGCACATGCTTATTGTAAACCTATTATTTTCAGTCAATTTATTTAAATAAACTGAAAATATTGCCATTGTGATCATGTATTTTGTTTAGATAAGACTAAACTTATACCATTTCTAATGTCATGAAAGGATGATAGCCGGCAGCAGGGAGAAAAAATGTGAAACCATTCGCAGAAATTAGTCCGTAATTGGTGATCTCAAAATTGATGACAGGCATAAGACCTTGTTGCAGAACATCAATATCAAGTTGATTTGGTTTTATTACAACAACTGGAATAGGTACATGAGTCTCAAAGTCAGCTTGGAGTGTAATCTCATAGCGATCTTGAAATGTGACCGGTGTAACCGACCAACTGAAAATATTGAATATATAAATCAAAACAAAAGAATAAATGATGATTCAATACATTATAAAATTAATCCAAATATGATATTATTTTAATACCGTTATCTTAGGTAATGTCATTTTGTAATATAAGTTATATTGAATCACATTAATTAAATATTACATTATTTATGCTCTTTTGCTTTTGTTGATCATTGAAAGTGGAGAATAAAGAAAGAGCCAAAATTTATAAAATAAATAAAACATAATGATTCGTGCATCAAATGTTGGATGAAATATTAATCTAAATCCCTGAAATTCACTACATTTATAGTTATTGCTATCACTTTGAGAGTGTTACAATATTATATCTGTAAACTTTCAAGTGCGTTGTGATACAATGCTAACCTATAAGTAACAGCATTTCTCTGTACAAATACAGTGACAACACTTCCACTGCCTGCAGTAGCAAAGATAACTCTAGAATCACCAATATGTCTCACAGCTGAAGTTTGTAGAGTGTAGTAACCTTCTTGGATGTTTTCAAATATCACCTCACCTAAAACATTAATCGTTACTAAAACTATAACTTCTTAAACTGAACTAAAACTTGCGGATGTGAAAAGTGTGTGGATGCATTCGCATCTTTTCAATAATGCAATCGTATGAAAACTTGACATATGGTATTTACAAAGTAAAGCAATTTCAGGTATATTTAAAGATTACAACTTTAATCATATCAATCAGCAACTTTTATGCTATATTTCTTAATCAATTAGATACAAAAAGAAAGCAGCGAATGAATTAGAATATAGTATATTCTGATCAACAAATTTGAAAGCGTTTAAAACTTAAAAAAATACAATAATGTATACTTAAAATTAAATAAATACCAGAAGTGTTTGATACTAAAGTTAGAGCTTCTCCTCCAAAGCTTGAAATCAGTTGAATTGTGGCATCAGCCAATAAAGGCTTATCAGGACTAAAGTAAGTATACTCATCTTCAACAAGTACTGTTAAGTTTAATCTATCCTGTGAGGAGATTACAAATCTAAAAGAAATTTTTTTTCAATTGTTTACAAACTGAAATCAAAATGTGAATTGAAAATCCAATAATAATTTAATTCTAGACAATGACAAAAAAAAATCTAAAACAGAAGTTTCTAAAGTTAAACACATATAATTAGCTGTTCAATATCCGCCTAAAATATAAAATATAAGTTTGTAAAGTTCAACAGATATAATGAACTGCATATCCACCTAAAACTGAATAAAGCTGAAGTTTCCAGAGCTTTGATAGCAATGCTACCAGTGATGGCTCCAATTGGACGATCAATAGCAGGACTGACAGATAGTACAAGTATAGCAGTCTCACCCATCCCGAGTACAAATATGCCTTGAGAAGATGACACGTTATTACCAAATGAAACTAAAGACAGCATGGGATCTGTAGGAACGTCTGGTTTAACATCAGTAGCTGGACGCTGGCCTTCATTTATAACATTTATCTAAAAATATTGAAATATATTTAATAATTCAACGTAAAATTTAATATATATATTATATACATTTATATAAATTGAATATAAATAAAGAAATCTTAATTACTAAAACAACCACATCATATAAACTTTTTAAAGACAATGATTCTTTTTGAATTCGCAATATATTTTATCCAAAATTTACTGTGAACTAATATCAAAACTATGCAAATAATAAGCTCATAGGTTTAAATAATTATACAGTTAAATAAATTTGCTTAATTCCGTATAACTCAAGTTGTGCAAATAAACTTAACTATTAGAGATTGAGTTTATATTTATGAATCTATTCACAGAAGAGATTTATATTATGATAAAAATTTACATATCTAAAAAAAATAAAACAATACACTTTAAAAATGAAGAAAATTTGAATGAGAATCAGAGACCTGAAAGTTGTACTGTTTACCGCGTGTTACTGCAGCATCAACGTTAGTCGGAGATAAAACAAAGGCAGGTGTTTTTTGACGAAATTGATAATTGATATCAACACTTGCTGTGACTTTCTCAGCAGTCAAAACATACAATCCAAAGTAACCATTATAGGACTGATCAGCTGCATATGTTAAATATTATGCATATGAAAGCATAATATATGTTAATAGTCATCATAGTAACTTCTTAAGTTTTATTAAGCACAGAGTGAACAGAATATTGCAAGATTAATTAATTGCTCTTATTGAATTTAGCAACTTAGTGATGGTTATAAGCTGTAGATTTCAATAGTTCATCATTCTTCATTATTGTGCATCCTTGTGGTACTAAATAAATAATTAAGGTTCTATTTTTACAAATTCTACATTGGAATTGAAATCTTTCATATCACCATTGTAATGATCAAATACCTAAATTGTGTACACATATATTACATGCTCATCATTTAATTACAAGTTGTAAAGTTTTTAATAATATTACAAATTATACTTCAATATTATGTTTACAAATCAAACCTTGAATAGAAAAGTCAAATGATATAGATGCTCCAGGATAGAGAACAGTTGCAAGTGGACAGGAGACTGCATTTAATGAACAAGGAACAGATTGGGAATCATTTCTCCAAATTTTTGTCTCATATGGACTATTTATTTTCTGTAAAAATATTTATGAGTTTTCTTATATGATTGTTCCAATGCTTTTGATAGATTATTCAGCGAAAAATGTTAATCTGTTTAAGTTGCACTCACACTTGTATTCACTAAAGAGATCATTTCAATAGTTATTGAAAATGTTTAACAAACTGTTAACACATTAAAATAAGCACAATAAGTCAATAACTATCGAATAAAAATTAATTTTTTTCTTCATATCCAAATAATCGCAGTTGGAAACAAATTTCACAAATCATCTGCCATCATAATAAAATATCAACACCAAAAAAAAATGCTTCCTATCTCTTTTATAACAAATATATTTTTTCATTACACAATAAACTAAATGATTCAATATTTTTCTTCTTATTTTCGTACAATTTTAGTTAAATAATTTTGAATGTTTCCAAGCAGAAAATGATAATAATAATTGCTATGTAAATTCTGAAATATTTACAAAAAGAAAGAGTCTTAACCTGAAGCAGTATTGAAGTAATAACATCTACACCAGTATTAGCAAGATTGAGAAACGAGGGATAGCTGTAAAAGTCCACATATCCATAAAAAGAAGTTGTGGCAACATCCAACATCAGACCATAAATGGACCAAAAGTACTGAGCTTGAAAATTTGTATCAGCAGGATGACGAGCATCCTAGAAGATTCAAATAAAGTGTGAAAAAGTTATATTATTGCATCAAACTTTTTAAACAAACCTTTTTTTTGTATGCTAGATACTGTAAACAATTTACATGTATCTAGTTTTTTAGTTATAACACTTATTTCTTCTATCTTTAAGATAATTAAATGTCAAAGTTGATCATCTAAAACAAAGCAACTGATTGGAATAGCGCGCTATATAAGAAAGAATAACCATAGGCTGCATTCTAGTTAATCTATTAATGTAAGTTTGATATTTCCTTGATATTTACGATTTAGAGACAAAGTCGCTTAAAATATTATACATTATCCATATAAACTCTGAAAAGACAAACTTAACTGTATCAAATCATATGTTTGATTGAAGTTTACAAGCATTAATGAGTGTCTAGGTTTCTCCATATCTAGGTTTCTTTTGCACATAAGAATCATTTTTTTAATAATCTCAATCAGCCTTCAATAATGATAATAATTGAAAGTATACTGTCACTGTTTAACCTACAATTTCAATTCGTCCAACATTATTAGATTGTGGATATACATCTGCATAGAAGCTTTCCAGATTATCAGATAAAATACCAAGAGTTCGTAATCCAAGTGTTGTATTGACACTGCGAGATAAAATATATTTTAAAATAATCAAACATTATCAAAAAGTAACAAATTAAAAATTAAAGACACAATCTTAATCGCTAGCTTTAGAATTCATACTTTGCTTGTTAATTGGTATTCATATACATAAAAATAACTTAAATCACATTAATGAATTATTTACATTTAAAAAAAACATCACTAATAGTGCCTGACACTTTGTATTTTCTTAGGTAATTCAACCCAATAAAAATTAATCATTCTAATTTTGAATTATTCCGTTGAAAGTTATCAAATGTTGCTTCAAGTTAAAACTTACAGAATATTAACAGGCACTTGTTGACTTGCCAGATAATCTTTGCTAAGTGGATACAGCCACACTATTTTTCCACTGATTGAAACAATCCTTGGTTCAGTAAAAGGTCCTGATGGCAATGGGTCAATAATGGCCTTGTATGCTGGTGGTACAGTGAGATTAAAGTTTAACTGACCTGTTCCATAAGCGTTACTACAAGTCAAAACTATAGCGTATGGATTCATACTGGCAATGGAATTATGCCACAACAGTTTACCAGTAGATCCACTAATAGTCATTCCAGAGGGAGAGCTAATAAGACTCCAATTAAATGGTCCATCACCCTGCACATATGAATTGAACATTAAAAATAATATATTTTCGCTACTTTATTTTGTACCTAAATATTACATTTATGCAAAATGACTATTTAATGACAAACGATTAATGACATATGATAAACTGAATGTAAAGAAACATAGCAATAAGCAAACACCTGTTAACACAAAATAAATTTCCTTAATGATATATTAATTCATTTAAGATACAATAACGTTGCTTTTACTTTATACAATATCAAAAAATTGCTGCTTCACTTAACTGTACATTGTAAAATACAATTACTCTCAAATCTACTATTAATATCAATAATATCTACCTAAAGTTATTTAGGTAGATATTATTTTACATTATTAAATATTGTAAAATATTCTGTATATTGTTGATTATATTGGCTGTAATGACATATTTAATTTTTTCTGAAAAATTATTTAATCAAACCTAACCTGAGAAACATTGAAATTAACTTCCAGTGATTGCCCTTCCACTATTGCGACTTGATCAACTGCTGCAATCTGGGGAGAAAGTCCAACAATGCTACAGTCTGATCCAGTCCAAGGCGAATTACATTGACAAGTTCCCATTGTACAAATCCCATGTGGAGGGCTCTCTTTGTTGCCACAAGAACCATTTGGACACATAGGGTAATATGTGAAAATAAACTGAAAATATAACAAAATTTCTATAAAGAGAAATAATTTCTATGCTTCTTTTTTTAATTTGTTCTTTTGTTTATTTTTTCGTGGTTTCTGTATACAGCATATTTTTGAGTGCATCAGACAATTATTTAATTACTATGGATACATTTTTATTGAAAGTTTTATATATAAAACATTAATAATTGGCAATGGCTACAGTTGACACAAAAGTGATTATTACGTTATAATTACAACAAAATTAAACCTCACAATGACAAGTACTTATATAACACGTACCTTGCTGTAAGGAAAACCTTGATCTGGATATATGGATAAATCCACCGATGCTTGGCCTTGGATATGTTTTGGAGTCAGGCATGATGCCTGTTTGTCTGATAGAAAAGTTGCCGGAACTATTTGAGCATCAAACCTGTTTTAGTTAAAACAATAATTATAGAAGTATTATACTCATAAATTTTGCAATCACAATTTTCTGTCAAAAAGAAATTAAACACAAGCAAATATAGATAGTGCGCCACGATTTTACTGCAGAGTATTTTGTTTTTACAAGTTTTATATTATTTTAACTTTATGTGTTCACTGCCACAACAAAATATTTTGCTGTAATTTGTTTTAATACTTTACAGCATATTTTATCAAATAGATGAGCAGCAAAATTATCATAATATATAACATTGCATTTGGTAATTGATCAATATTTTTCATGAACTATGATCAAACTTTCAAACAAAATAGAATTTAACCTGCATCGATAAGTGGTAACATTTGGAAAGTTGCTACCATAGAAAAAAACATCAGTTCCGCCCAGGTCGGACCCAGTTGAGGGGATAATACCCTGAACTTCTATTAGTCCAAGGCAAGCTGAGCCAAAGAAATCTGGCGCACAAACATTGCATAAGTCACCCGCCCAGTTTGGGCCCTCACATATGCATTTGCCTGTAAAATTATACGAGATTAAGTAAGGAAAGCAAAATTGATCAAAAAATAGTCGTAAGAAATGGCATTTCCCACCATCCGAGGTATAATTTAAGATACAATCTCCGCTGATCCAATTTCAACAAATAATTTCTTCATAGATATATCTCTGCAGATTTGTCACAACAGATCAAGTCTCTACTTGTTGGTCCAGTCTCCTTACATGATATAGATTTACTAAACTAACTATTGTTACATGCATTACACATGATGGCCATGAATAAAAAACTTTATTTAAATGAGAAATAATTTTAACTGGAACATTAAAATAATGAATATGAATCAACAGTTAACTAGTTTTAAAATTTAAAAATTAATTAATCTTCGTTATTACAAACTCTAATCAGTAAATTTGTTTAGAATAATGTTGACCAGTTACAAGATCGCAATGTCCGTGTAAACAACTAGGACATGCTGTACATGTTGGTCCCCAGTTTCCAGAACTACACGAGCTACAGTCATCACCCGTATGCTGATCAGAACAACGACATCTACAGTGAAAAATACTAGTGATGGATCTCACTATCATTATTATTATTATAACTAGCCCAGAAATAGGTTTGAAATACGTTTTTGTTGGCTTATAGTCTTAAGCCTTATATTATAAACATGTAGTGATCCTTCACATACTTGTTTTTGATAAATCATTCTGTTTAGTCAAATAAAAATGACTAACATGCCATTTATATAAAAATATAATTGATATTTATGCTAATTGCTTTTATATCCTAATTTCAAATTACAACAGTCAATATGTTGCTTTGAGAATAAATAAATTCAGTTGAAAAGATGTTTACTGTATAATATATATGGCCAAAGACAGTTGTTTGTTTTTCCTCAAAATTTCTATACTAAAGAAACTAAATGATTAATATATTTATTTTTTAATTACAATAATTAAGAAATACAACTATACTTTTAATGTTTCTTCCAGTACTTCAAATTTATTGCATAATTCCAAAATAAATCATGAAGTGTATACAATAATGACAGTTAATAAATATTCGATTAGTTAAATATAAATATTACATTCAAGCCGCGCTATCAACAAAATAACATCATACTTACACATCAGGAGAAATACAAATTCCGTGATTACTGCAATTATTGCGTAGAATACACAATGGCTTTTCACAATCTGGTATCAACCAGCCTTCATTGCACTGACATTGATTAGGACCACTACACTGACCATTATTAAAACATTCATGAATATCTGAGCAAGAATGCTGAGAACAATCAGATCCATTCCATCCAGTGAAACATTGACAAGTTTCTGGAAGCACACACTCTCCGTGGTTCCCACAATTTTCAACAGTACTACAACTGATTTCTGACTGATTAAGAAATGGTTCAAAAAGAACCAAGCCCAGAGATGAAAGATCGTTTTTGTCATAAATGCGCTTGGCTACTTCATCTCTGTCTGCAGAACCCCACCAATTATACGTACAGTTTTCTTTATCATCACCAGTGAAGCCTACTTTCAAATCTATTGTCATTTGTGGATTAGAAAAAGTATTGTAGGTAATATTGAGTTTACTAAACGCTGAATATATAGCACTATCTTGTGCTTGATTATTGGAAAATGAATTTGATGTGAAATTTGCTCCCTTACTAGCATCAGGAAGAACTGGATTACTATCAAAACTTACAACTGTTGTACCACTATTTTGTTGAAATTTATTACTCGTTACACTAATACTGCCAGGCATTATATCATAATCTGATTGTGTTAAGCTAATTGAAATAGCAGAGGGACCGTTTTCAAATCTGTTATCTGAAAATGTATTGTTATTTACAACTGTCTGCATATTTCCTATATACAACATCTGCAAAGCTGTTCCAGATATATTATTAAATAGATTATCGTCTATTGTAATAGACGAAATTTCAGTTGAAGTATATGAGTTGTAGACTTCTACCTTTATTCCTATTTTTGCCATATTATTAAAGTTGCAACTTATAATTTCAACTTTGGAATTATAATCAAGAGTAACATGCACTCCGGACACTTCACGAAAACCAGTCGATATTCCATTTTCAAAGTCACAGTCAGAAATCTCTAAATCCATGGAATATGTTGCAGTAAACTGTACTGCAATATTATTTAAGTAAAATCTACTTTGCCGAATTTGAAACTTATACGTAGTAAACTGATATACTCCACTGTATGACTGAAGAGAAGCAGCAATTTCCGAATGATTACTGAATGTGCAATCTAAAATGCTTATTGACAATATGGACATACCTTGAATGCCAACATCATTGTTAAAAAATTTCGATTCACTAATAGTGAAACCAGAACAAAGATCATAAAGAATAATTGCTAAGTTGCAGTTGAAGAAGTTGCTTTTAGTAATGGAAACATTGTTTGCTGAAACGATCAAACTATTTGTCTTGCCTGTGAGATGAAGAGATTCTATTACAACATCGGATGCTTGCAATTCAAAACCATTCTGACTATTTGATAACTCCATGTTTTTTAGCGACAGAATGCCTAAAACAATCGCAGAAGTTAATGTAGTTTGATTTTTATAAATACACTGACATCGTAAAAAATATTATCCCATAAAATGTTGGTCTACTGTTAGCTACATAATCTTTAAAATGAGTTACTAAAGTACGGTTACTCTTCGCAGTAGATATTAAACCTATTAGTTTTAAGCATTAACGCACCAATACTATGACTTTATATTTTCTGTGAGGTACTGGTGAATTTGTAACCAATCTAACTATGATATTATTTTAAAATTTCCAATTGCATACAGTGGTGTACGCAGAAATGTCTACTAGGGGGTTTTGTAAAATTCTCGCCTCCCGGGGTCCAGAGGCGACGCCCCCAGAAATTTGTTTTCAACTGACAGATTGATGTAAGTTTCAGCATATTAGATTCTGGATGCAAAATCAAGCGCCTGGATGCATTGGGTTTCATGTCTATAATTTATTAATTTCAAGTAAATTTTGACAACCACACAGTTCTAGTGGAATGTGTATGTTAATTCGAAACTGTATGAAATACCGAACTGTTGCAATAATAAACTTTGAACTTTTCACACAACAGTTATTAATTAGAAAACACTGAGAATAACTAGCTGCTGAACTAATATTGTTATTTAGCATAAATCACTTACGTTCTAAACTTGAATTTGAATCAGGCGCAATAATGATACTATCCCATAAAGCAACATCGCTGTTAGTGAATGTAACTGATGAATTACTTGTGCCAAGACTAATAAAACTTCCTGAAAATTAAAGAGGTATTTCATTATAATAAACGTATTTATTCTTTTACTTACTGTTTTCCTACTGTAACTGATAGTTAAATTAATTCTGAATTTATAGATCTAAATTATTCTTAACTAGCATGAGATCAATTATTTTAAAGCCTGCCACAGTTTTATATTTAATTTCGCAAAACTACTTTCTCTAGCTTACATTTTGTATCACTTATACTCTGACTATAATCAAATTTATACACTTTGAGTATAAATAATACAAAATGTAAGCTAGGGAAAGTGGTTTTGTGAAAAAAAATATAAAGCTGCTGTAGGCTTTAAAATAATTGATCTCATGCCAATTAAGAATAATTTAGATCTATAAATTCAAAATTAATTTAACTATCAGTTAAGGTACACAAAACAGTAAGTAAAAGAAAATATGTAAATAAATAAACAGCTCGTATATCTAATTTTCTATTAATATTTTTAATGGGAAACTGAGACAAAAAAGCAGAACTGATTTTTTGCTCAACAACTCATATGTTGCACCAAGCACTTAGGTTTAGAAACATACAAAAAGAGAGCGAAAATATACTTACGCATAAAGTTTCAGTAAAAATATCTACTATGTTGCCTATTCTAAAATTTGTATTATTGTACTTGTCAGTAACTTTATTAACTTTTTTATTTGTTTTAAATATTACATGAATGATTTGTACTAAACTTCAACAAATCATGCAAGATATGCAGAATAGTATTTATAAGGATCAAATATATATAATTGGTATGCTGGTAGAAAGTAAACTTATCGGAATAAAACGACATAAACAGTTACTAACCTAAGACAAAAATTCCAATTTTTTCCTTAAATTTCACAGTTACTCCTGGTTCAATGGTCAGTGATCCAGATTCCCTAAAAATGCATAAAATTTTATAAGTCAAGTTAACTTCAGAGCGCATTAAAACTGTAATATAAAATCAGATTAAGACTCAATAGAAATTTATAATTGTAAGTAGAATTTCTTACGTGATGAAGATACTCCTGCTGACAATATAAGGACTTTCTCGCCAAGGAATAGTTACAGATGATACAATATCTCCACCAAAACCATCTTCAAACAGATTGCTATTATCTGATGGACGCTGAATTAGAGATGTGCAGTCTCCAGAATTCAGCAGCAGAGGATATACATTGACAGCTGCTTTGTCCATCATATTGTAAAAACAGGAAATCCTGACAAAAGATATTTTTAATACGTGTATATTTATAATAATAATGATACATACTTTAAGGATATATACTTTATATGATATAATAAAATATGATTATAATGATAAATACTTATAGTGATATAAACTTAGACAATATATAGCTATAACAATACATTCTTATACTTATATGATATATAATTGTAATGATACATATTTATGAGGAAATATAATTATATGATATATAACTAAATATTATAGAAGTGATACCAAATTTGTTGTTTTAATTTCAAATTATAATTAGCAGAAATACTGTCATGTCTATACCAAAATTATTATACTACCTTTGTATTATTGAAGAATAGTTCATATATGTCCAGTGGTTCATTGAAAAGTCAATTAATTTTTCAGAACGGCTGTATTCAATAGCGATTTCGTATGTATAATCAGGATTTACAAATTCGTTACAGAACACATAAAAATTGTTAGGCATTGTAAAATAGAAATGCAAGACACTACTGCCTATTGCATAAGGAGTATTGTTTCTGAAGATATTTCCAGAAACATTTAAAGATACCGAAGCCATTATTTCAACAAGATACTGAGTGCCTTGAGAGCCTCTGTTGTTGATAACAGTATTGGCAATGAACTAAACAAAAATATTATAACACTATCTTATAAAAAAGTATATTCAAACACTTTCTGTTGTGTAATTTTACAACGTAACTGAATACATATTTACTAAGCAAATTAAATGTTCTTTAAAGTCATTATGTGCCTGTTAGATTTTGATAAATGAAAATGTCAATAAGCTTTATGACATCAATAACTAACAATAAATTACTCAAATATAAATGACAGGTTACAACCATTGGAACAAGATTTAGACATTGTCTTCACCAGATCAAAGCTAAATTCAAATTTTATAAAATATTAAATGATAGTAAAATACTCATACCTCAAAATCTGAACCAACTGCAGTGATTAAAAGTCCATATTGTATTTCAAAGTTCATAAATACACAATCACGCACAATACCGCTTGTTGCAATATACAAAGCTCTATACTTTGAGTTTTGGAAAATGCATCTTTCAAGTGTACAAGTTAATCCCGTTGAACTTAAACATGAAACATCTGCCTGATTATTACCATCATACCACGAGTCCAAATTCTCATCTATATCGCAATCAAGCATTACAACTGATGTCGATTTCATATAAATACCTTGCGCTTTAACTCCACAGTAACCATTTTTGATAATACTGCAGTTTGCGATAGTGACATTACTATGGGAAGTTAAAGCAATCCCTTCTCTGCCATTACCACTAAAGGTACAATTATTAATGACAGTACACGAGCCTATAGTACCTACTGTAGTAATCATCGATAAACCAGCTTGTACATTGGAAGATATATTACAATTATTTATTGTCCAGTTTCTCGATATATATCCCGTGAAAGTGAGGCCATTGTCATTACTTTTCTGAACAGTTACATGATCAAGGGATGGAGGAATTCCTGTTATAACTAAGCCGTTGGAAGATGATGTAATAATGGCATGTTTTAACTGCGAAGTCACAGATAAAGTGGAATCTGAAAACATATTTTAATGCGTTAGATATTGTGACATTGTCAATTCTAATATAACAAACCTACAGGCCCTTTAGAAGTACATTAACTTTCACTGATATAAAGTTCTGGGTTATGATTCTGAATTTTGTTAAATGCATATTTACGAATCAAAAAGCACAACAATAATGAGATTATTGCTAATAGTAAGATTACTCAATAACTAATCTAAACAAAATACTACATATATATTTCAAAATGAGAAGTAATATTTATAATATTATTGCCACTAACAGATATATTGTACATTTTATTAACGCTCACTACATCAGATTCTGTCACTTACCGACAATTGAGCGTTTGCGACGAACTACTTCCTGTTGTTCAATTAATTTAAAACTGGCTGCATCTAGAATTGCACTAGATGTATCGTTAATGTAACTAATGCTCAATCCAGTCACTGAACTACTATTTGTAACAATATAAAAGTTGGCATAAGTAACAGACTCAAAGGAAACAAATCCCGGAAAAAATTTATCTCTTCTTGTAAAAAAAGAAGCGTCAGTGTTAAAAGTCGCGCTGCTTCTGGGATTTACTTTTGGTTCAAGATAAATGTTATAGTTGTAATTTCTTAGGTACCATCCAGGTCTATCATCTGACATGAAGGATGTGCAATCAGTATTGGTAGATGTAGCCAGGCATGGAGATGTAGCAATAAAATATGAGGCCTGCATGACATCTTCAGTTAAAAGTAAATTATTATTTGCATCCAGTGTAATGTATTGATCCATTTTACTGGCGATAGAGTATACATTACCTGAAATGTAATGATATTAGAATCAAGCAGTTATTTGTATATAGTAATACTTAAATATAAAAGTTTACTATCTTTAAAATTTTATAATACTAAATTATATGAATTAGTTTATATCTATCTCTTAAATGCTTTCTATCTCTTAGATATCTATCTATTTTCTTAGATATCCATCTTCTTAGATTGTTTGATAAAATATTTACTGTAATTTTACTGTTATTGTAAATATAAAACCTAAAACTTATAAATTATTAACAAAAAAGATATAATAGTTTAATATAAAATCACTAACTCTGAGATTTGACATCAAGAATGCATGTTAGATTCATAAGCTGATCATTTATCCCACACGGTGTTGTGTAACATTCTGCTAATGATTTTTGAGAAGCACTACACATTGGTGTAAGTCTGGGGATTGTACTATTTGCACTACATGGGGAATCACTAGCCATAGAAGCACTGCTGAAATATTTAAGTAAATGTAAAATAATTGGTTACAATTTCAATGAGAGATTAAGGTAAGAGATCAGAAAAATAATCAGCAACAGACACTATATGCTTATGATACGCATGTGACATTGTGAGTAGAATAAATTATCTACATAATTTGCTATCTCTTAATATTGAATCAATAGTTGAAGCTTAATACTTGTGACTAATTTCAATCTATATCAAATAAATCTTTAACTAAAATAATATATATCATAAATTCAACACGTACCATTGAAAAGCAGTATATGAAAGAGCACCCTGGGTATATCCAGCTTGTTGACAGAGAATATCTGCTGTTGGTTTTAGATAACTTGATGAGGGAAGACAAATTGCAAACCATTGTGACTGATATAGAAATTTCCACCAACCAGCATCATTTCTAGAAACTTCATCTGTTACCAGCATTGATAAGTTATATCAATAATACTTACACTAAATATTTTCCTTCATAAAATTGGTATCCTATAATAAGGTCGAAAACAAAAAGTCGAAAATAAAAAGGTCGCAATCAAAAGGTTGAAATTTAAATGATCGAAATATCAAAATACCGAAAATAATATAATCGAAAGATAATAAAGTCGCACACTCATTTGATGGAAATATTAAAGTAACGATGAAAGCTATCCTATACTTATAAGACCTTCAATATAATTATCGAATA
>JAQIXG010001812.1:0-20054 GCA_034700105.1 Oconnorella tubifera | reverse complement strand
TAAACTATCCCTCGCACTGCCACGTGACCTATTGGTGCAGTCGTAGAGCGTTTGACTAGAAATCTATGAAAGTACCAGGACAAAAACTACCCGGACAAAACTACCCCAACAAAACTACTCGGACAAAACTACCCCAACAAAAGTACCCGGACAACTGCCCAGACAAAACTGCCCTGACAAAACTACCATGACAAAACTACCCGAACAAAACTGCCCTGAAAAAATTGCCCTGACAAAACTACCCGAACAAAACTACCCAACAAAACATTTGACAAAAGACTATAGTGAATTTTTTCTGTTTTTTCTGTTAGAAATTGAGAAAAATTTAATCTTTTCTCCTACAACAACTGAATGTTAATAGTCCTGTCAACACATGATACAGAGATATAATTCTATGACTTGGATCATACAAGCCTTTGTGCTTATTAATGTTCAATATATATGCAGACACATTAATCTCTTTCATTCTACAGTGAAATCCTCATAACACTAGACATTTGTAATTGTTCTAGACTGCACTAATATTGAAATGTTTTATAGGGGGCTGATTTTAGATACGACCCGACAAAACGGCCCCGACAAATCGGCCCCGACTGTTAGTTATTAGGGTTAGGTTGGAATTAGTGTTAGATTTAAAATAAAAATTAGGGTTAGTACTAAATTTCGGGTTAGGTTAAGGGTTGGTCTGAGTTATGATTATTAAATGAATTGACAGGATCGATTTGTCGGGTTAATGTATTCGGGGTCAAATTTGGTTGTTAATGTATTCAGGGTCAATTTGCTGTGTTAATGTATTCTTAATGTCTTAATGTATTTGACTGATTTTAGATTTTACACCACAAATAGCTGCAGTGATTGAGAAAACTACTGACGGAGGTGGTTGGGTAAAATCTTACATTACTATGATGACCAAGTGTTTTTTCTTTTCAATCAAAATAAAAAATGCTCTATGGTATACAGAGGGAGAGGGGTTGTGGCAGAACACTTAAAACTAGTAAAATTTGAGATTTTATAGAGTTATCAAAAACATTTAAAATCGTTTCTTGTACATTATTAAAGAAAGAAAAGATCCCTAGGTTAATACATATACAAATACAGTAACTTGTTAAGTAATTCACTTATAAATGCAGTATTCAAAATGTATGATCAAGAATAATAAAGAATTTGCAGAAATGCATAAAATATCAAAGTGAACGCCAAAAATAGTTCTAGAGTTAAAGTGATTGACTCAAAACATTGACTCAAAGCAGAAACAGAAATCTATGGTTAGCAGAAAGACCACAAGGCAGAGAGGGGAATCAAGAGTAAGAAACAAGACTCCCACTGGGAAACGCCACTGATTTAGAAAAGGCTGTAAATTTGAACCTACAGACACTTGGTCAATTTTAACCGAATTTAACCCAATACGCTAAAACGTTTTGATTGGTTGGTTATAATTAGATTGAGGTCAAGTGTCCGCAGATTCAAAGCGGACGATAGCGCAGAACAAGGCAGCGATCACGTGGTTAGATGACAGATAGCCTGTCCCTGGGGACTGTACTGAGAGAGAGCGTCCTTTCAATAAACATTTAGCATTGAAACAGCTTTAATATGTAGAAACATTATGCTATATGCCTATAACTTACATACACAAACACACACGCACATACATACACATAAACACATACTCACACGCGTACATCTATAAAAAAGTACATCCATACGCGCATACATACAATCGCACACAAGCATATAAACACACATACAAACGCACAAATACGCATTCATACATCCTTATATAATATATATACACTCATACATGCACACACATAAACACACACACATATACACACTCGCAGACACATAAATATATAGTTTTAAATAAAGTTAAACAAAATGCGCCGCCCCCCCTCTCTAATTAACACTGAGTTAGTTTGCTGTGTGTATTTCTATCACACAGAATATTATAAATTATGATGCCATAAAAAATTCACATGAAGATGAATTGTACATTTACAAGTTTTATATTCTAAAACAGGATAATGGCTATCTTCTTGACAAAGTAAAAGAAAGGGATTATAAAACAAAGAAAAACATTAAAGCAAAGTGAGTGAAAAAAAGAAATAAAATATGACTGACTGATGGTACAAAAAAAACAAACATATAAAGAAATAAATATAAATAATGTCTATTTATAATTTAATTACCCAGAAATATTAGATAATGTAATCTATTTATTATTTAATTAGCCAGAAATATTAGATAATGTAATCTATAATTTATTCAATTAATAAAGTTAGATTTATAGTCTATTATAATTTATTCTTCAAGAAATACAGATAATGTAGTCTATTT
This sequence comes from Oconnorella tubifera, assembly GCA_034700105.1. Classification (NCBI taxonomy): domain Eukaryota; kingdom Metazoa; phylum Annelida; class Clitellata; order Enchytraeida; family Enchytraeidae; genus Oconnorella; species Oconnorella tubifera. The sequence continues at coordinate 17,720 of JAQIXG010001812.1, read as the reverse complement.
ATAACTTATTTATCAAGATATATTAGATAATGTAGTCTATTTATAACTTATTTATTAAGATATATTAGATAATGTAGTCTATTTATAACTTGTTTATCAAGATATATTAGATAATTTAATCTATTTATAACTTATTTATCAAGATATATTAGATAATGTAGTCTATTTATAACTTATTTATCAAGATATATTAGATAATGTAGTCTATTTATAACTTATTTATCTAAAAACATTAGATAATAGAGCGAGCCATTAATCAGACGTAATCGTGAGAGACTGTAGCGAGCAGATAACAGAGGACACGTGATCTACTGGGACATAAACAGAGCAGTAAACAAGACAGAGAGAGGGAACAGAGAATAAGAAAGAAGATTAATTGCTGGATATATAGATAGCGGAGAGAATATTGCTATAAAAAATAATCAGAGAATAAAAAAAATGAAAATATATGGTCAATAAATTGAGCAAAAGCAAATGAAACAAATGATAGTTAAAATCAAAAAAGTAAAAAGCACGCTAACTGCTTGTTAAAATTAAATTAACTTTAACATAAATTTACATAAATTAACATAATAAAATTAAAATTAACATAATAAAATAATAAAATTAATACATAATTAAACATAATTAAAATTACACATAATAAAATTAACATAAATTTAACTTTGTTAGCTATACATTTTTGGGTTGCAATAACCCTCCTACTAGCCCCCCTCCCAACCCCCCGCTTATAAACAAATAAAAAAACTATAAGAAACTTAAAGAAGTAATATTGTGCCAATTTGAAACTTTCAAAATATATACAAAAATTGTATCTTAGTACTTAAATAACCGCAACTTTTTTGCAATACATTTCATAACATCTATTTTATACATCCTGTATTACAAAAAACTACACCTACTACACCTTGTAGTGGATTGAACTACACTTATTCAGTACACCCTGTAGTACTGTAATAAACTACACCTACACCCTGCAATGCCGGATTTAGACCTTGGGGGGCCTGAAGCACTTGTGCAAGGGGCAGTGGCGCAACAACGCGACCACAGGCCCCACAGCAAGTTTTTGTATGCGGGGCCCAATAAAATTTCAGGACTTCCAAAAAGGATAACATAACACCACTTTCAACAGCGATGACCTTCTTTTTTTTAGTCATTACTCTTCTAGATAATATTTAGATTAGTGAGCATGTCAGCATTGTAACAAGGGAAGCCAATACTTGGAGAACCAAAACAAGCCACGATACCAATTTGCAGTTATTTTTTGAGGTAAACGTTTTTTTTTTAAATCTCAGGGGGCCCCCTTTTGCCAGGGGCCCTCAGCACGTGCTGAAAGTGCTTCATTGTAAATCCGGCCCTGATACCCTGTAGTAATGCAGTCAACTACACCTACACCCTTAGTACTGTAGTCAACTACAACCAATAGAACGATGGGTGCAACTAGAAGGCGATAGAATGAATGACCAGAGAATTGGTTGTGTAATGAATGCTCACACCACAGCAGCAGCACCAGACAGCTGCTTGTTGCCAAATACCCAGCTGTAAACAGCTGAGTGACAGCTGCGTGACAGCTGCTAAGTCTAGAGATACAGCAGATGTATACTAGATTGCAATCATGTGACTTATAAAAAGTTAACAGTAATATTCAAGACTCCTTTTTTATAACTTAAATATTATCACTTTTTTATTATAAAAACTATAAATAAACAAACGCCTGGCACCATTAGAGAGATTTAATCTTTCAAAACTGAGATAAACTTTAATGCAAATCAAATCATCAAATGTGAAGATAAACATTAAATGAATTTTATAAGCCACACTTTAGAGTCTAAGTTTAGACTATCCTAAGCGTTTTTATTTAAAATAAAATCTTTAACAACGGCCATCTAGCGAATGTCAAATTATTAGAAATAATAGAAAGAGTTTTAATTGTAGAATAAATGGATTTTGATAAAGCTATGGATAAATATCATGAAACATTTAAACTTTAGTTATAATATATTGAAAATGTTCCACGATTTTAAAGCACAGATTTTCTTATACAAAAATCTGCGCGTGTACTTGTCATATACAGACTTTTTGTATATAATTAATCACTCAAATTATACTCGTTTTTAAAATACTAATAGTCCATCCAGTCTGAATATTTCTATAAACGCCTTACCCTAACCCTAACTCTAACTCTAACACTATAATATAATACAATATTCCTACTACAATATTTAAAATCAAGAAGCATTTTACAGCGTAATTTAGCTAGAGACAACAAGTATAAATAAGGATTGTAATCAGAAAGTTTATTACGAGAGTAAACACTGATCAGTCTACAATGAATATAAATCAATGAACAGCCCAGTATCATATACAAGATTCTATCCCGAGCTTACTTTTTAGTCACCAATTTTGATAGAAAGAATCAATTTTAACTACTATTTTAACTTTAATCCTATTTTATTATATTTCTCAATTTTATATAATACATTTTTGGCTTTTATATTAAAAGAATGAGTTACTTTAAACGCGGAAATATTATATTATCAAGACAGCAAAAACCACACTTTAAAATTACTCATAAATACCATTAGCAAAATAAAATAAGTCTCGCTGTTGCATTTATAACGAGAAATACTTCGAGGTGACTTTTTTATAAGGGGAGTTATAAACTGTTACACCCTCTACATTTCATCATTGATTCATAAAAAGCGCCTCGCTCAAGCTTATGGTCAACGATCATGAAAATCAACCTTAAATACTGATGGGTGGTTCCGGGGAGGGGGGGATAGACATATTCTATATATACATGTATAATTTGTATAATTGATGCTATATATATGTACAGATTCTATATATATATATATATATATATATATATGTATGGATTGTATACATATATACAGATTCTACACATATGTACAGATTCTACACACATGGACAGATTCTGTACATATGGATAGATTCTATATGTATGAACAGATATACATGTACAGATTCACATACATATGTAACAATTTTCAAAAGGTATTAAATCGCATATTATCACCTATTATATCATAAAAATGATCATAATAGAAATCAATAAAGCTATAAATCAATGATGACGATAACATGCTCTATAGTTTAAACTACAAAGCATTTAATATCTGTTGCTAAACTTTTGACCCCTGAAACTGTAAAAATAACAAAAATTCTTATAAACTCAATAAAAAAAAAAATCCAAAACATTTTCTTGTCTAAACGTAGCACTTTTCATTTTCAACTAAAAGTAGCACTTCTTTTTAAACTATTAACAGCACTTCTCTCTCAGCTACTAGCAGCAATTACTCAACTAATAACAGCACTTCTCAAATCAATAAAAAAACTTCTTATAAATGAAAACGTTCAACTACAAGTGCTGTAACTAGATTAACTGACCAACACTTCTTCAAATCGCAACTGAATGACCCTCAGAAATTACAACTAAAAACTATTCCATCTATAAGCCATGAATATATGATCAAGACTAAAATCTATTGAATTTCATAAACCAGATTTCAGTACTAAACAAGACATGTATATTGGGTAAATATTGTATATTATATATTGCATATGGCAATAGTATATTGTATAACATATTGCGTTTCTCAGAATTCTCAACTTTGGCAATTCTGAGGTGCGGAAATAAACAGTTTACAATAAAATATATTACAAATAATTGAAATATAAAGAAATTCAGAGCCACGTAGGTATTTCTAAAGTATTTCTATTTGATATGTTGCAAATGTACAAACATTTATTTTCATATCAATAAAAAATAAATTTGTTTGATTGCATTCCCCTGCCCCCCCTCCTCCCGATCTTGGTACAACTTATTCACTCGGGACCAATTCACATGCAATTTCTACATTTTTCATAAGATTTTCTTAAAAGTACGATATACTAAGATTTCCCTAAGTTTCAATTTCAATGCTGCCTTGAAATCTTAAAGTACCTTTATATCTACCATAAAACAACACATCTACCCACCCCGTTTCACTATCCCCCCCCCCCACTCCCCCAAATACTAATAGGGTAGTATTTCAAATTTATAGGAAGTAGTATAAAACATAAATCTTCAGCCAAAATTTGATTAAATTTAAATAGAAAATAAACTCTAACCTCATTAATTGTCGTTCCTCACTGGCTTCAAATTCCTGAAAATAAATTAATATTTTCTTAATTAATTAATAAAAAACAAGAAGAATAACAAGAATTAATTCATGAAGTAATTAATAAATGACTCAATAAGTAGTCAGTAATATGGTACCCCGACAAAATAACACCAAATACATCAACCCGACAAAATGGCCCCGTCAATTTATTGAATAGCCCTAACCAACACAAAGTTTAGCTCTGGCACTAACTTCAAGTTTAAACCTCGATCGAATCTTAACCCTAATTCCAAAGAATTAACAGTTGTGATCAATTTTTCACGGCAGTTTTGACAGTCTACGTATTAATACTAAGACAATCGTAAAAATAAGGTTACACAAATTATGAAAATTACACCAAGTTAGTGAATATTTACGTCAAATTACAGTACTAATCAATAAACTTCAAGAAATTTCATATAAAATAAATTCAGACTTAATACATTTTGTCACATCTCGCTACATTTGTACAATTCAGACTTTCTACTATTATAGACGAGTTTCCCAGTAGGCGTTTTCTTCAAGCGAGTTTCTCAGCAGGCGCGTTTCCCAGTAGGCAAGTTTCAAAAATGCACTGTCCCTACAGGCAACTTTCTTAATAAGCGAGTTTCTCACTATAAATGTTGTTTTCCACTAAGCGCAATGACCCCCCTCCCTCTCACAAACCTGGGCTTTCTTAAGGACCGCCATCAGCTGCTTCTGCTCCTCGGGCGAGATCTGCTCGGTCTCGGCCGACTGTTGGAGGGCTTTGAAGGACTGATGGGAGGCGGGGGACGGGTTCCCCTCCCTGGGGACTGATGTCAATTGATTGGACCTGGAATGATGGCCAGATATTTCTCGCTTTTTGTCAACATTTAATTCTTCCATGTTTAGTATCGTGTAAATCGTTCAGCTAGGCCTCGTTTATGACTAGCCCCGCCCCTGATCAAAGATTAGAGTAACTCTAATTGAAGGAATTAAATATTATTTGATGGTTAGAATTAGGGTTAGTATGGGGGTTAGAGATAGGGATGGGTATTACGCGGAAGTATTTAGGATAGAATTACATAGAATGTGATTAATATATTGAATATAGAATTTTAAAAAAGGGGCGGGGCTAGTTGATACGTAGATCTGGCTACAGGATTCTGGTACTTTTTTTTATCAACATCCGTAATTATCATGACTGCCTCATCATTATTATCATCATCATCATCATCATTATTATCGTCATCATCTTCTTCAACATCATCGTTGTTATGATTTAATAACATATTTTCTTATCAAATAAGTATTTAAAATGAAAGTGTGTGCCAAATACAATAGCATTAAAAAGTTTAGTAGGACTACGACTTGTGGTTAGGGTCAAGGTTGGAAATTACGGTAAAAGTTTTGAATTTCTTAGTCTAATTTATAAATTATAATGTCTTTGTTTGCATTTGGTTTGATATATTTATATGTTTGATATATTTGACATATATGTTTTATAGGGATGCAATGCAAAAATCCAGTCTATATTTACATTTTCTATTTTGAATCAGGTTGCTTCTACTGAAAATAGTTTTCAAACATCTTGAACTCGATTACGAGTTACGAGTTAATGTTATCTTATAAGGTTAGGGTTAATACGAACCGTAACCATAATCCTAACCACAACTATGACTCTAATGTTAATGCTACATAAGATAATTTAGACGCGTTATATATTCTGAAATTGTTAAAACTTCCGCTTTTACCCTCGATATATATAATCCGATTGGTTACTATCGTTCTAAACAGTAATCTAATTGGCTGGTAAAAATAGTTTAAATATTTGATCGTAGATTAGCACTTCCTCGTTTTATCACGCGACTTTTGCCATTTTAATTTTCGGTCATTTTTTCTTTGTTTCATTTTTATATTTTTTTTAAATATATTTTTCTCTTATATTCCATTTTGCCTAATTTCTATTTCATGTTCCCATCATCCAATCAATTATTTTATTTTGTATTAAATTGAAAGCTAATTTTTCGCTAATTTGAAATATTTGCATTATTTCGCTACAAATTGATCTTAACTAATTTTTTCTTTTATTCGTAATTTGAAGTTGTTACATCCTGGAGGGGAATGTCTCGACGCGATGAGAACACCGAGTGTAAGGTATACGTGGGGGACCTGCCCCGGGAAGCTGAGGAGAAGGACCTCGAGAGGGCATTCGGGCACTACGGGCCCCTCAAGAGCGTTTGGGTGGCTCGCAACCCCCCCGGGTTCGCTTTCCTCGAGTTTGAGGACGCGAGGGACGCGGAGGATGCGGTCCGTGGACTTGATGGCACGTAAGTAGTATACCGAAGAGTAAATTACTAGGAATAAATATTAAATATCGTGTTGTCTAATAATTTAATTTGCTCGCTTTGTTTGTATTTCTGTCCGTAACTTTCGAAAATAAGATTTTAATTTGTCAGAGCTCGCCGCTGTGTAATTAGAAACTGGAGTTTTCATTATTGAAAACTTTTGTCATCATTTTTACCGCTTAGGGCTATTGTTGAGAAAAATGGAATGAGTTTAAGAAAAAGAAATAAGGTTAAGGAAGAAGATTTAAAACATTTTTTTGTTCATCAGTATAATCTGTGGGTCGCGTGCCCGCGTTGAACATGCCACCGGGAAGGTGCGCCCCAAGCCCTGGCAGAGGGATGGGGGAGGAGGGGGGAGAGGGGGAGGAGGGAGAGGGGGTGGGTCATCCCGCTACGGGGACTCATCACGCTATGGAGACGGACCGCCGGCGCGCAGGGGAAACTTTGACCCGAATGACCGATGTTACGTGTGCAGTGAACGCGGTCATTACTCGTATGATTGTCCAAGGGGGTCGCGCGGGGGTGGGGGAGGTGGTGGGGGGCGCAGTCAACGCAGAAGGTGGGTTTTGGTTTATATATTGTAAATAGTTTATATATTGGCTAGGTAAGGTAAGCTTTTGCTATAATAAATATGGTATGCGGATATTCGTCAACAGACTGTTCGTCAAGGATATTCGTTAGGTTTAGAGTTAGAGTTATGGTTAGGGTTAGGAGTTATAAGAATCGTCCGTTATAAATATAGTCCTTGACAAACAGTCTGTTGACGAATTATCTTAGAACCAAATGTAAACGTTATAATGATCTCTGTATTGAAAAGATATATTGAAAAATAATTAACAGGTGATTTTTCTGTTGCGTAACTTTAGAAATAAATTGTTTCTAGATCTTTAGAATGAAAAATGGTGAAAGAAATTATTGGCTCTTATTTTTCGAGTTTTATGATCATAATAAATGTTATTTGTAATCAGAATGGAATTGAAATATGATAAAATAAACTAAATGCTTATAGCAAATTTTATGAGATTTGATCAAATTCTATTTGTAGAAATCTAGCTTTTTATTTATTTTTTCTTTCTTCATTATTTATTAGATTAATTAATTTTTTTGCTTTTAATAATATTGTGGATCTATTATAATGGTATTTGTATGATGTTGCTATTAATTTATTTATTATTACCTTTTAATAGATTACAGGTAAGTGTAGTTACTATAATTACTAATTAGTCGTTATTTATTAATTAGCTATTAATTGTATATTTGACTTTGCGTAAATTTACTTTTGTGGCAATTTTATAAATAACTTTGGCGTTGACCTAATTGTCATTTGCAATGATTTTGCAGAGGATAAGTCAGCAAATTTCTGCAATATATCATCACAACTACTACTACTCCTACTACTATAAATCAGCAAAAAGCTTAAATTCTACGCATCTAGACTCACAACTAAACTGCATCTTTTCTTAGCATCTAACTTCTGCAACTTTCTTCTCAGCAGACAACTAGAATATCAACTTATTGTAAAATTATTTGATCTGTTAATTTTCAAATTCAACTGAGAGTTGAGTCAACGACTACTGTTGTCAGTGTAAAACAACTGTGAACTCAGTCGTAGAAATTCAGTGAATAAAAAGGCCTCAGATTATTATTAAGTAGCTAGATCATCATCATCATCGGTGATCATCTTGATCAACTCCGTGATGTTGATACATTGCAACTAACAGAACACAACACAACTGCATACTTTTAATTCTCCACTTTTAAAAGTAAATCAAACGGCTGATTTGAGATCATCTTGTTTTTGAGTAAAATTAATCAGTCGACTGATCGGCATTTCAGCAATCCTAGATTTTAGTCAAATGAGATGCAATTTTCAGCGCACAACTTCTTTTGAATATATAGATCAGCAATTTGATATAGACATCTCAAAACGTAGTTTCAACTTTTTGCAAAATGAATTTCAACCGATCCCATCCAGTTTATAGATAAATTGAATAAGAGTAGCCATCAATCGACCTAAGCATATCAACTCTGCAGTTGCGCACGTCTCACTTGAGTAAGTGCTGTTAGAGTTTGAACATATGTGTGTTTCTTAGGATGCAATTTTAAAAAGTAGGTTGAGATATAAATTCAAAAAAAGGATCAAATTTCAGCATGAATTTAAAGTTGTAGCAGATTTACCAAATGAACAAGTTAACTTGAAAAATTGCCAAATAATTGATTTCACTTAGCGTATAAACTGACTGAATACTGGCTAAATTACTTATTTTATACATACACTATTGTAAATTTTATTATATAAGTTTTCTTGTAATTGTAAATTATGATCTTCTTTGCCTTAATTTAGGTTCATGTTTTGGTTTGTTTTATCAATGAATAATCAGTTGCTCTATGCAAAATACTGACAGTATGTAGTGATAATATTTTGATGACGCGTTATTTTGTTGTTCGTAGGTCTGACTCTAGGTCCAGGTCCCGTTCTCGTGGTGGGGGAGGTGGACGCAATCGTAGTTACAGTAGAAGTAACAGCAGGTTCGTTTTATTTTATCTTGAAATAAATGAAGTTTAATGTCTGTTTAATCATCGAGGGATGATATTTGATCTATAATTATAATATTTTATTATATTGTTTAAATTTTGTCTACTGCCAATTGAAATGCAGAAAAATTAGGCAACAGGGAGGGGGTGTACATTAGTGATTACATTTGTATTCGGTAGATTTATTTTATTCTTGATAAGAAGTTGTCATTTTATAATGATATGTTTTTATTACTATAGTATACTCGAGTAATATTGCATCGTAGAACTGAGCGTAATATTGCATCGTAGAACTGAGCGTAATATTGCATCGTAGAACTAAGCGTAATATTGCATCGTTGAACTGAGCGTAATACTGCATCGTAGAACTTTATATTTATTTTTCACACACAGAGATCGCTCGCCTTCATCCAGACGCAGCAGATCTCGTGATGATTAGAACGTCGTAATTGAAGCTACATTTCTAATAAACCATATTCTATACGTCAACATTTGAAACTCTTCTGACTTTGACATGACTGTTGTGACATTTTTAGAGTCAAAAGTCGTAATCTAAACAATATAGAAGATTAACAGTCAGAAGGTTATTACTAATTGATTGTTGTAATTTATAAATTAGTGAGGAATTAGTTTAAAATTACTTTCAATTAGTTGATTGAAACCTTACAAAAATATTGAAACTACGGATTGAAGGACACCTTGTGGTCGTGAATTTCAGTAGAATTATTTCATTGAACTCGATTATCGGACTAAAGATCTTGCAATTAAAGTTTCTGCTATAAATTTTTATTACAAATCAGATGCATAGATTTTATTTATTAGATGATATTTGTAACGTTAGCAGAATAAGTCGTTGAGTTATTTTAATTTAATGACTATTTTGAAATGATTGATGACAAACAAATTAGGGTTATGAAATAGTATTTACTCATTTCTTGCCATTAAAATAACGATAATATTAATTGTTAGATTAATGATAAACAAATATTTTTTATTTGAATATAAGTTAAGAAGTTTATTTGACAATTTCTTAATGTGAAGAACAAGCGATTATTGATTTTTATTTTCGGACAATTTTTATGATTTCTGTACTTGGATTAAAACTAGCTCGATATTAAACTGGAGTTTATTTACTTTTATTTTTTGTAATTTGTGTCGCTGCAAATATAAGCATCTTACTAAAGGGTGCAGCAAGTTAGTGAATTAATGAGCTTTCATGGATTTGAACCCGGACTTGTCGCATCGGATTCTAGTCCTTTAACCATTTCTTCAACGAGCCTTTTGGACAGTTTAAATCAATTTGCATTCACTCTTAATGTTAAAGTCAGAGGTTATTGTAAATTGACCAGCATATTTATAAAAATAAATTTTTGTTTTCTAAACACTCTGTGACATATTAAAGGCTGTTAGTTTAGGTACCCGAAAAAACAGCCCTGAATACATTAATTCAACAACATGATCCCAACTCAATTAATTACCTTAAACCTGACTCCAATCCTAACCCGTATCTTTACTCGAACTGTAATCCTTAAACTTAATAGTCGAGGCCGTTTTGTCAGTATATTTAATTATGCACACTACTCATTGAAGCATCATCATTACAAGCGAACATAAGTACTGATCACCATACATTAGAATTATTTCTACATTACAATGACTACCTACATAACAAAGTATTATGATATTATCACATGTAAATAATAGCAACACTAATATTCATTCTTCAGTGCAATAAGTTTAGTACATATCCATTATGCTGCCAAAATAGTATAAAAAACTTCTCATAAAACTTCAAACACACGTTAATATTCTTAATGGACGTTAAAAATCACATGCAAATATGATGCAAGGCAATAACATTTAATCACATCATGCAAATAATACGCAATTAATAGGTAATCAGAAAAATAGTCCGTTTTATAAGCAATACAAGAGATCATTGAAAGAATTTAAATAACATAAATAGACGCAACGCAACGTTAAAATATGAAAATGAAAAATGAATTATTAATATTTATTTTCGATACTATTAAGATAGATGTCGAGTAAAAGAGCTTTTCTCAATTTTTTCCACTATTGAACTTGATATAATACGAGTGCAAATAGAATAATTCAACAGCAATACAAGAATTCCTGAGACATCTGACTCGAATCAATATCCCTTTCTGTTGGTAAAATATATTGTCTGCAAAAATTAGATCGTTGTCTATAAATCATTATATTAATAAAGCGGTACACACTTGTATTGATAACTTTTACCCTAATCCTTCATTATAATACGACAAGTTTTAACATTACATGCTGGTACTAAGCCAGTCGCATCAAGTTAATGATTTTTCTTTTCATTACTATGCTTTATATTTCAGTTATATCGAATATTATAAACATGAAAAGTCTGACAGAGCAAAATATGACGTCAATGTTGTAAACTGAGTGCACATAAAAAGTGCACTATTAAAAGTGTCTTCCTTCTTTTATTCAATCATAACTCGTCAATTCATTTATTACTGCAAAAGAAACATTCCAACAATCATGCAATCTTTTATACATCTTTGCATCAAACTGAAATCAATGCTACTGCAATTAATGCAAATAACGCTAACAATTACTGCAACCAATGATAAATTGACTGATAATAAAAATAAAAATGAAATACAAAGTTATTAGTTTAATACCTACGAATAAAAAGTTTGAGAAAATTATGAATTCATAAAAAATAAACCTATGACAAAAAATACTTCATCATCTTACAAAACGGTCATCACATCAACAAAACTGTTAAATTTCCTAGCATTCAAATCACATTTCAAACGTTATTCCACTAAAATCCAGACTCATATTTTCTCTCTCAGGCACACTGCGCTCGCCCACCAATCTCGTGCTCTCATTGGACATCACCCCAGTAGTAGGCGGAGCTAATTCAAAAGCTGCGCTACCATTGGTTGACTCTGACGCATTCTGTAAACTCGCGCTCTGGTACCCCGTATCAGTGCTAGACTGGTGCAATGATGCGGGATCGGAATTTCCTTCAATTTGTTCCAAATAAACGTCGGTATTTTTAAATGCAATCGCGTTATTCTTTATAAACACATTCTCTACATCCGTAGTTGACATTCCAGATCGATCTTCAGATTCCGTATTATCGGAAATATCGTAAAGAACACGATGGTGTGGTAATGGAAATATAGAATTTGTGTCTGATTCAGGAATTTCGTAATCGAAGAAATCATCATTTGGGTTAATCGATGATTTTCTTTCGTAGTTAATTTCTTGATTTAATCCGTGATGTTTAATCGGCAGACAGCTGTCGTGGAATCTAGCCGACCCTGTATATTCGTGAAGGAGAAAGAAAGTAGGTATTTTACGATAGTAATCATTATTAAAATTTGTAAAATGATTGAATATGTAAAGCAAAAACGTGTAATACAAAAGTCCTATAGAATAGCTGGACACTTGTAATGACAAAATCTTCACAACTGTCAGCTTCTAAAATAAGCTGAAGTTCGAGTCATGGAAATAGACCCTGATCAACTGCTGTTAGAGTTGAATTTAGGATTCGGATTAGAAACTTAGTTGGAGTATAAGTTGGTTTAGTGTTAAGTTTAGGAATGCTTAGGATTAGGTTCTTAACTGAATTATTTTCATAGATTTCTGAAGTTAATGCATCCTGGGTCATTCAGTTACAGTACTGAAAATATTACATTTACGACTACAATCATAATTAGAGCAAGAACAAGAGTAAACGTCTCACGCAGGGAATCAGACTGTGGCGTGATAGTAAAGTTACTCTGAGGCGACATCTCAGGGCTGCTCGTTAAAGGGTGACACCCGCCTGACATGCATGATGATGTCGTTCTCTGACTGCGCGCGCTACCTGACAGACAAATGAGCACGACACCGAGTGATGATTGTGCTTAAGTCCAAATTGAATAAATTATATAAAATACCTAGTTCATTAAACAGTTTTAATTAATCTTTATTAAGTATACTTCTACGAAAATATATTATAATTATTTGTTAATAAATATACTTGTAAATGTAATCTGATACAGTTTCATCATGAATGTGTACATGACGTCACATCAATGAATTCAGTGAAAATAAATAATTTATATAAATAATCTATATGATAGTAATATTTATCGAGAATGATTTTAAGATAATGTCAATGTTGCAAACTTGGTGTTTCGATAACAAGCAACGACTGTGCTCTTAAAACAGTCAATTTGTCGCAATATAGAACCATTGCAAGATTATATTGCTTGTTTAATCTAAACATCGTGCAAATATCATACACAACAATTACTTCACATGCAAAATAAATTCAAGATTCCAATTATTCTATTCTCCTAAAATTTTACAAACTTTGACCTTACTATAAAATACAAAACTGTGAACTAACTAGGAGTACTTTGCTGCATAGAATGAGGAGCAAATAAAGAAAAATCCATTTTGCGAGGGGTGTCAAGATCCACCTCACCGGGAGAGTCCATTATTACCGGACTCAGGGGTCTAATTGGTGACTGATCGGGTGAATCGAGTGATCGTCGGTCAAAGATGTCCAACCCGGATGAATTAAGACGCCCCTCGCTGTCTGATGATGAGAGGGATCCAATGGGGGACATCCCGGGGGAGTCTAATATCTGGGGGGCGGTGGAACAACGCCGGATTACCGGTGTGGTCTGTTTGGACTTTATCGGACTTGATGAAAACATGTCCTAGAGAGAGAAATAATTAAAATAACTTTATTAAGATTTAATTTTTATTGGTTACAACAAACGTGCATACCGCTAGACAAAAACAGTCAATCATTATATCAATTAAAGAAAAAGAATCACATAAAACTAATATAGTTTTATTAAATAGTTTTTTAATAATTCTTCTTCTTTGTGTATAACTGGACAAGCGTGCATTAAGTTTCAACTGATTTTTATTTACGAATAGATGCTACAAACTAACAAATTCTATATAGTAAACAATGTACTTAATCATTCAAATATTAAAGATATATAAAAATATCAATCTTACACACGAAAACGTAGCTTCGATTCATTTCTATGGCTTTTACATAGAATCGAATTAAGATTTCTATATATGTATTCCAATATTAAATTACATTTGATTTTCTATGTAATTGTACTGTATAATATTACAACAAACAGTACTTTACCGATTCTATCGCATCTATTATCTGTTTCCTCTCCCCCCCCCTCCTCCCATCAAGACTAGGTGAAGAAGACCTATTAATCTGTCTCACTGCTCCTCTCTTACTCTTTGCATTAAATTTTACCGGACTTATTGGCGTCCCTTCGTCTCCGTGAAAAAACAACTTCCTACGCAAAGAAGAATTACTCAAAACATCCTGACTCGCTTCATCAAGGTCAACTTTATGACCTTCAGTCTTGTGACCTTCACCTTTATCGATGAGATCCCATTGGTTGAGGTAAGGGTCGGCATGGTAACAGTCGGGGTGGAGGAGGGATTGAAGGTCAAAGTTGATGGGAAGAGACAGGAGTGTCTGAACTGAATCAAAATAGAAATAATGTTTTCTTTACTTGTTTAACGTCACATCAGCACAAATATGTTTACTTAGATGCTGACAATGATGACTTAGGCATAAAATGATGAATAAATGACATATAAATGATATGAACGAAATGTCATATGCTCATCTCATATCTATCTTATGATATCCATCATATATGATATGAACATAGGACAAAGTAAAAGATGATGCAAATATTGAGTAACTAAAATACAGATGAGTGAATATATGGGCTTGAGCTGAATATAATTCAGTTTCATATTTACTGCATAGTTTTATAAATTTTAAAATGTTCGAAACATTGATTAAACAATAATAATAATAATTTAAAATGTCAATATTGTTTCATATTTATAAGTCACTTTAATGTCACAATTAAGATTATCAATCAAAATAAATATTTAATATTAAATACAATAAACCATCATTTAACAAACCAGTATTTAACATTCATCTAAAACATTTATCATTAAATATTGATCTAAAACAACCTGTAAAATATTTTATTTCTATTTTAAATAAAAAGAATATACTTTAAATACCAGCTTTTGTTTTCTGCAAGGCTTTGCTGGATCTATCCATCGACACATCATCTGATTTATTTCCCGCATGACACGCTGCCGCCTGATTGGCTATTGATTTAGATGAGAATACCATTGGACTGTCTCTCACTGTACCACATACTGTCCGTAAAAACAAATTCGGAAATTAAACACTGGCAATATTTTAGAAATATTAAACTATTTAAACTTATTATTTAATTTCTATATATTATAGTCAGTTATTATAGCTAATTATAGTAAGTTAGTTACTACAGTTGGTAAAATTGAAAAATGTAGTTACATTAAAAAATAACAAATGATGTTATTTGAAAATAACATCAGCAGAAAGAGTTTACTTAATGCTCGGAAATGATATTTTAAAAATTGACAAATATATACAACACCGACATATAACCTAAGCAATTGAATAAACATGTATATTTTACATTTTAAATATTTTAAAATAAGCGTGTATATTTTATAAATATACAAATAAATATTTATAAAATAATATTTTAGTCAAATTGTAAGATTGTTATATTTAAAAACAGATTAAAAATATGCGAATAAGTGAAGCTAAGTTTAACGTCATGGACTACTGTACTATATGAATGATGTCTCAGAAATCCAGTTAAATTCAACCTGCGACTAGTCAAATCCAGTTAAATCCAGCTACGACTAGTTAAATATAATTAATTATGGCTGCAACTAGTTAAATCTAGTTAAATCCAGCTACGACCTGTTAAATCCAGTTATGACTAGTCAAATCTACTTAAATCCAACAGCGACTAGACAAATCTAGTTAAATGCAGCTGTGACTAGTCAAATCCAGTTAAATCCAGCTGCTACTACTCAAATCCAGTTAAATCCAGCTGCGACTAGTTAAATCCAGTTAAATCCAACTGTCACTAGTCAAATCCAGTTAAATCCAGCTGCGACTAGTCAGATCCAGTGAAATCCAGCTATGACTAGTCAAATCTAATTAAATCCAGCTGCGACTAGTTAAATCCAGTTAAATCCAGCTACGACTAGACAAATCCAGTTAAATCCAGCTTCGAATACTTAACACTCGAAGATAAATTTGTTTGTAAAGGGTTTATGTTTGTATACATTTGTCTGTAAAAAGATATAAGTTTGAAGCTCTCCCCTTTACCTGGTGTCACTGATAGCTCTCTAGGTTTCATGCGTTCAATGCTATCAGTCCACGGTGACGCAGCAAAGACGTGACTAGAGAAGTAAGTGTCAATGGCGCGCTGTGCTTGCTCTTCTAGGTCTGGATTTAGTCTGACAAACAATCAGTCAGCCAGACATAATTAAGGCGTAATGAAAGTTTGGTAAAGTTCTTATAACTCTATGATTACATTTAACTTAATCTTTCATTTTATCCAAGAATGCACGTTTTATATACTCTGTATACAAAACATATATAAAAACTATATACACATATATAGTATTTTATAGAATTTAGAAAGAGACTTTTCAGCCAAAATTTTTTTTATATTATATTTTTAAATTGCTGTAAACTCTATCAAATTATTAATCATCCACATTGTAGACAATATATACGGTGCTATATTTAAACATCAATACATCTCCGCTACGTTGTTGATTATTCGTTGTCGTTGTTGAACTAAATGATAGATTCAGATACACAGAACACGGTGACTCTGGATTTGAGACCAGTGTGTCTCTTCAAAACAATACGAACAACTGCTTGGTCTTAAACAAAACAAAACGGAATGAAACAGAATTAAAACTTGAAATAAAGAGAATACTATAAAATGAATGTATACTGACTCAGTTGACCAGTTATCAGGCAGAGTGACTTCAGTCTCATCTATATCTGCTGGTTTTAGCATTGCTATGTCATCTATGGACCATTGAAATGTAGGCGGAGCCTGTGTCAATATCATACAATACTAGTATGTTATTCAAGAGAATTTAAATATAAAGTTCAACTTTGCACTGCCATGTAATACTATGCAATCTATATAATTTTGTTATAATCTATATAGAATTTAAATCTATGAAATTCTATATTCAACTATTTATAACTAGGGTTAGGGTTAAAACTAGGGTTAGGAGAGACTAAATGTCAGCAGACCTTTAATATCAGTAGAACATTTAGTAATTAAATAACGTTGAAAATAAATACAAAATAAATACTAGCCTTGCTACCAGGTGTAGATGTTTTGAATACATTAGGACTGAACATAATCGGTCCATGCAGAGTATCTAGGAGTCTGCGTTCAAACGGATTGTAATAACTTGATGCAGCAGCCGCAGAAATTGACTAAAATCATATCATTTAAAAAAATGCATTACTTTATAAATCAAATTTTCAAATATAAATCGATAACAAAAAATCTTTAATAATATATAAAGGACTATTTGATTTAAATGTAAAATGATTCAGGTATACTGAATAATTGCTACATTATATTAAAATCAGATCTGAATCTAAAACAATTTTTTATTCCAAAAATTTACATTACTGAACTTCCGTTTCAAAAAATTATCACACATGTTTTCAAGAAAAAAATTGTCCCACCGACCCTTGTCAGCCCCCTCGATGTTGGGGTCCTGAACCCCCTCAGTCTATTACCACTCCCTCGGCTTGACC
>JAQIXG010001811.1:0-20062 GCA_034700105.1 Oconnorella tubifera | reverse complement strand
AGTCTCTTTAATAGTCTGTTCAATAGTCTGTTTAATAGTCTCTTTAATAGTCTGTTCAATAGTCTGTTTAATAGTCTGTTTAATAGTCTGTTCAATAGTCTGTTTAATAGTCTCTTTAATAGTCTGTTCAATAGTCTGTTTAATAGTCTCTTTAATAGTCTGTTCAATAGTCTGTTTAATAGTCTCTTTAATAGTCTGTTCAATAGTCTGTTTAATAGTCTCTTTAATAGTCTGTCTATTGTAAATATTGTCTATTATTAATTATAGCATAAAATTGAGAAAAAGAGTTAACAACGATGATGATAAAAAGAGAAAGAGCTGATGATGAAAAGAGAAAACGAGAACGAGATACCAGTAGCATCAGATCGAGAGCGGTGATGAGAACGTCTAGAGAGAGA
The DNA here is from genome assembly GCA_034700105.1 of Oconnorella tubifera. Lineage (NCBI taxonomy): Eukaryota > Metazoa > Annelida > Clitellata > Enchytraeida > Enchytraeidae > Oconnorella > Oconnorella tubifera. The sequence continues at coordinate 19,664 of JAQIXG010001811.1, read as the reverse complement.
GACAGAGGCAGAGACAGCAGGTAAAACAGGCAGACAAGGACCCATAGCACCAGTAGGACTAGTTTTCTTTAATGGCCTGAGCAGTAGAAACAAAGGTTTTTTAAATTTGTGTAATTCAATTGAAATTAAGAGAATTAAATTAATTCAAATTGTGCATTTAACTGATTCAGTTAATTACACGAATAAAAATCTTTAATGATATTTAGACATAATGACTGATGTAGATCAGGCATACTAAACATTTCAGTTATACAAAAATAAAGTACATATTTTCTGGTCCTGTCAAAATGACCCCGACAAATCTGCCCCGACTACAAATTATTAGAGTTAGGATTGGGGTAAGAGTTAGGGTTGTAGTTAAGGTTAGTGCTGGGGTTAAGTTTATGGTTGTTTAGAGCAATGGTTATTAAATAAGTCAATGCGGCCATTTTGTTGATTTAATGTAATCGGGGTCGTTTTGTCTGGTTAATGTATTCTGGGTCATTCTATCGGGCTAGCATATATTTGATATACATTATACTACACTGATATAAACAATAATGATAAACAACATAAAGATCAATAATTATAATTAGTTAATTAAATCAGTAATTACACAATATTTAAACTAATTTAACATTAAAATCATGGATTACTGTATTAAACAAATAATGTCCCAACTGTATCCATCAATTTAAACATCTTTCTAAAGGGTGCAGCGCATTACTAAAACAACTTTCAGGGCAATTGAAACTCATGCATCCGAGTCCACTGCTGTAACCACTTCGCTAAAAAGCTTTGACTATAATAAATCGCTCTATAATTGCTGAACATATTGTTGTAAAAATTGCACTTATTTTCTCTATTCCTGATTGAAGACATTTACCAATGACATGCATTAAGCTAACAAGTCAATAAAACAAAGCAACGAACATTAGTAGAAATTAGCGCCTAATGCAATCAGCGATTACGTCATAAAAAATCATTTGGGGGGTCAGGGGGGCATATGGGGGAGGGCAGGGGTGGGTAACTCCCCCCTTGATTTGGAAAAGTATATTTTTTACATGTATTTGAGTTGATTTTAAGCACTCCCCCCCCTCTGGAAAAGAAAGTTATTAATAATATTTGCCAAATTATTGTTTTCGTAAAATATTTTTGAAAAGCTGGTGTAATAGAAGTATAATGAGAAAATGAAAGATGAAAAAGTGGTACAAATGCTGAAAAAAAGATGTGAAAACGTACAAAAAAGGTCATCACCGTATTTTCGTTGGATTTTTTTTGCCCCTCCCCCCCCTCTGGAAAAAATATAAATCATGTCCCTGTAAACAATATCAAAAAGTGGCACAAAAAGAACAAATAATTTAAAATATTAATTTTTATACTAAAAGAAAAAAAACTCGCAAGAATACAGTAGAAGGAAAACATTACAAAAATGAAAGCTATTGAGAGGGGGGTACTGAACCCATTTGAATGGATTTTTAGTATTTTGTACTCCGACAAAAAGGCCCGAATACATTAACCTGACAAAAAAACACCATCATTTAAATTTATAACGAGTTACACTAACCCTAAGTAACCCTAAACTTAATCCTAAAATCAAACCTCAATCTTAACCCTAAGCTGTATAATTAACCCCCAACCATAACCCTAAAAATTAATAGCCCGGATCAATTTTTCGGGGCCGTTTTATCGAATCACGTTAAATACACTGATAAAACATTGTCACTAGAAAGTGGAGGGGGGGGAGAAAGATTGTTATCTTTACTTCAATTTGTGATCGAAATTTTACAAAAAAAATTGAGTGAATTTTTTTTAGCCGTAGTGCTATATATTACATGTGACAAGAATTAAATTAGAATTGACATGAAACCATTACACGTGATAAATTGAATACACATAATGACATTAGTCCTTATGTGTATTTATAAAAACAGGACTCGTTATAAAATATATATATATAAAAATGAATAAAAATCTGTTGCTTAATATCACATCAGCACAAAAAAACCACCAAATTTTAAAAAACAGCCTAAAGCTACCACTACTAATACAGTATATCAATGTTAAACTAAAATTAAACAAAATTAATCTAAAATTAAGCTTAACCTCTACATTTTAAGGTTAGAATTAAGGTTAACATTACCTCAGTTCTTCATTAAGAATCATATTCTTGAGTTTATTGCCCTGGGATGATTTCCAATTAGGTTTGCATACGTCAGCGCAGTAAGCGCATAGCAAGCAGGCAGTCTGTATGCTGAACTCTGGACTTTGACGACATCTGGTGATTAAAAATAAACTAATAATATAAATAATAATTAAACTAGTATATAAACTAATATATATAAAACTAATGACAGTACTGTACGTTTTCGTGAATAATAAAGTTCAAGCAATATATTTAAAAATTAAATTTTGATCCATAAGAGAAATAAACATAAAGATTTTTCCTTCTTTATTTGTTATCTTAATGTCACATCAGCACAAGGTGATGTGCACACAAATTGCAAACTTGTTAAGCATGAATAAAGTGTTGAGAGAACGCTCGACTTTTGTGGTGCATCATGGCTACAGACAAGGTATCTCACCATTAGAACTAACCCTTACTTCAATCCTAACCCTAACCTGTATCCTAACTCCAACTCTAACCCTAAGAATTAACAGGTGGGGTTCATTTATCGGGGCCGTTTTGTCGGGTCACGATTGACCTGTGTTCCATACAATCAAGAGCTCTGTCATTATTGCATTCCATTCTATGATCAGTATATTATTAAATAGCCTGCATTTGTGCTGATGTGAGGTCAAGTTATAAACAACAAAACTGAATTACATCAGCATTCAATCACTATCAATCATTCAGTCACTGAATACTCTTTCAATCAGTAGTCCAACGCATAAAAACTTTACATAAACAACATTTACACAATAAGTACTATAGTGTAAATTAAGCTCAGTCAATAAAAAAACAGCTCAGCTAATTCTAAAAGTTAGAATTTGAGTCTAATGTCTAGAACTGTGTAAAGTTCTTTAAGTTCAGACAGATTCTATTTAATTAAATATCTCATAAATAATTAAACTAAATTTTGAATTGAATAATTTATAATTAGAGGATAAATGATAAGGGTATCCGGAATAAATCGGCCTCGAATACATTAACCCGACCAATCAACCCAGTTAATTCATTTAGTAGTCATAACTCTAACCAACTCTAAACTTAACCCAAAATCTAATCCTAACCCTACCTTAAATCCTAAACCTAACCCTAAATTTAATTTGTATAGTCAAGACCTGTTAGAGAAGTGGTTAGAGAGCTGGATTCGAAATCGATAGGTCCAGGTTCGAATCCCGGATAGCTCACTATTTCTCTAACTTGCTGCACCCTTTAGTAAGACGATTAAATTTACAGCAACGTCTTCGACATCGTTCATATAATATGGTAATCAAGACATTAAACTTAAATTGCTGCACCCTTTAGTAAAACGCTTAAATCAACAGCTACGTTTTTGACATCATTCATACAATAAAATAACCTAGACGTCAAAATCTTATTCTAAACTAAATTTTGAAGGCTACAAAATGACATATTTTCCTAGACGTACCTGTGTATAAGATATGGATGGACTGCCTCCGCGATGTCATGCATGTAGATGTACATGTTAATGATCTGAGGCAAGTAGAAGTCAACATCATCACAATCAAAACTGAACATACGATTGCCTGGTCAAATAAAATACAACAAAATTTTGAGAAATAGAATCAAGTCTATAATCTAGGGAATCAAGTCTATAATCTAGGGAATCAAGTCTATAATCTAGGGAATCAAGTCTATAATCTAGGTTTCAGTAGAGAAAGAATCCGTATAATTAGTATATATTTAAACGATAAATAAAAAAACAAACTGCAAATGTGTAGTGAGAGAAGAAATTGTCCAATGTACCAACTATAGTTTAGTTTATTTTTTTCCAAACCAAATACAATACAAATATAAATTATGCCATTAGTTATAGAATTATAAATGAATGGTTGAGAGCCTATCAGAAAGCAAAAATATTTGCTATCGAGCTAGCAGCCTACATACTTGTACGATTTACAAAATAATGTTCAGATTAAAGAACTCCATAAAATAAAATAAATTGATTTTTTGTCATTATCTCATTATGTTAAAAAGAAATAAGATAAAACGATTTCAAACATTTATAAATGAGGCAATGTAGCTGATCTAAACTAGCAGTTCTGAACATGGGACCAGTAAGAGTATTTTTGAGCATTTTCATTTATAATTGTTGATTTATGCTGATTTAAAAATGATAATTTTAAAAATGACTCAAAATAACATATAAAAAACGATGTTTACAAACAACAGAAGAGTAAAGAAATAAATAAAGAAACAAAATAAAAATATGTAAACGAGAAAAGAAATTGTGGACCAACAGCATTAAAAATTGAAAATATAGAATTGTAAATAAATGTCAATTTTAGCAAAAGTTTAATCTAATAGTCATTGAATAACTTAACTGTACTTAACAATTAATCAAAATATTCAACAGAATTGCTTATTTTGAAATACTCTATATTATAAATACATGTATTTCTGCGTCATAATACATATTATAATATAACCATTCTATGGTATTAAACTGATACAAAAGCATCTAACTTTATTAAAATACTTCAATTTCTCTTAAATATTCCAATAACAATGAGAGATCATGCATCAAATCAACACGAACTGTGACGATGATAATAATCCTATTGTAAATTCAACGCACTTGGTCCATATAATGTACATAATGAAATACACAAAAAAGCACAATGCACACAAGGTGTATGTAATATATCTATATACAGTGTGTACATAACAGCTGTAGGATGTTTCATTAAAGGACGATTCGTCAACAGACTGTTCGTCAAAGACTATTCTTACTTTGGATAAATCTTATAACCCCGAACCCTAACCATAATCCTAACCTTCACCCTAGCTATAACCCTAAATCTAAACCTAACCCTAACGAATATCCTTGACGAACAGTTCGTTGATGAAACGTTCTTGATGAAACATCCTCATATCATATATAACAGTTCTATATGTAAAGCCTTATATACAATAAAGTCACAATACATACATATTTCTACATATATAATATAACGACTTAATTTAACAGCAAAACAGATTATAACATATAGACAATACATATGATACCATAACTATGCAGTAAATTCAACTAGATTATCCACAATCAATACTACAGTAAGCACAATAGAATGAGTTCAAATACTAAAATCAATAGCACTACTCATCAATTTTTGATATAACAGTAACTAATGATAAAATAGCTTCTCTGTGATGCATACCACAACACAGGATGTGTTATTGTGATATAACATGAAATTTATTTAAAAGGTTTCTGTTATCAGCTTTGTGAGTGTATATATATATATTTTATATTTGCCTTTTTTAGATTTATTACTGAAAGTATTATAAACAGACATAATGTACACAAAGTTATATACATAACTTTGTTATATATATATAATATATATATAACAAAGTTATATATTACAAAGTTATTTAAAATGAAGTTTCGAATGAATATATTATATATATAAAACATCATTTTAATACACATAATGTACATAAAGTTATATTGCATAAAACACAAAAATGTTTCTACACATCAATCCAAAAGCTCCGATATCGTTGCATTATAAATAAATTCAGACCTTATTGCACTGATATACAGGGTGCGCCAAAACAATGTATCCCTAGCGAAAAAGCTCAAAACTAAGCAAAAACTAAAAAATGGACTTTTTACAGGTAAACGGATAGAAATTATACAAAGTAATAAAATTACATTTAGTTACGGTATTTTCACCGGAAGGATACAATTTTATAATACACCCTGTAGATACAAAATATATATATATAAATGTAAAAACACCCTCTTTTATCTTAAAATAAAGATATAAATACTGCTGAGTCTTAATAACATATATAAAATACATTATTAAAGTTTACAAATACTAATAAATTATTCTGTCTACATAACTATCAACCACACCCAAACACAAATCACTAGTACACTCTGTGATTTAAATTAAACTGCATAGCGAGCATAGACAGACAGACATACAGACAGGCAGATAATAGACAGATAGAGAGGCAGAGAGGTAGAGAGACAAACAGATAGACATACAGTCCGACAGACAGGCAGAGAGGCAAACAAATAGGCAAAAGGGTAGACAGGTAGTCAGACAGAAAGAAAAATAGACACAGACAAACAAACAAGCTATCATGACAGACAGACAGACACACAGACAAATAGACAGATAAAAGACAAACCGACAGACACTAACAAGCTGTCAGACAAGCATACTCACAAAAGTATTGCTACAAAAATAATATTCACCGATTCATAGATAGGTATATCCCCCCCCCTCACACAAATTCTTGTAACTTGCAAGTTAAGGAATCGTTTCATTTCTTAGTTAGAATTTAATTAAATGTCAAAAATATAACTGAAATAAATAATTAAGTTCATACTAAAGCAAATACATACATATAGTAATACTTGTGATCTAATCATTGGCTAATAATGCCACTTCATGATTATATTAAAAGTTTCATTTTCTTAACTCTAATTAGCATCGGCTAAAATTGCTAATTAGCATTATGTTATACTTAGCATTGGTTAATAATAGATATTAGCATAGGCTATTAGTATTAATTAGCTTTAGCAGCAGTAAGGAAAGTTGATCAGCATAAAATTAACCAATTTTGTCCAGTGAACATTTTTAATTGAAGTTAATTTTAAACTTATTCTCTAGAATTTAGTCAACAATGATTATGTAACTTACAAAAACTGTAAATTTTAAATAACAATGAAAATATTTCACTTCAAATCGTTTCACAATTGAACATAATGTATGACAGACAGACAGACAGCAGACAGACAGCGTGAGAGTGATAATTACCTCTAATTTATCAATTACAGAATAAATTATTGTCTAAATGTGAAATCAAAATTGAGGAAATAATCTATGCAAGTCTGATTTTATAAAGAGTCAGTGATTGACCTAATGGCTTTTATCTCAAATCATTTACATGTTTGGGTTTAATTTCAGTGGCGTAGCCAGGATTTCAAAAAGGGGGAATTTTTTTCAGTGACGACCTTTTTAGGTTATCCCTCTATTTTCTGCACTATTATTTTTACGAAATTATCATATAATGAGTGAGGTGGTTTAACGTTAAACTAACATCTTTTACAGTTAAACAAACTATTTCTATGAAAAGAGTTAAAACACTCTAACCCCCCCCCTCCCTTATCATCCCCTAACCCCCCCCTATCATCCCCTAACCCCCCCCCCATGCTGTTTAATTCACAGAGAATATAGAAAACTCATTAATCTGTTAAACAGTTAAATTTTAACTCAGTAATTTATTACAAGGACTTATCATCAGTTACTCATAATCAATGAACCTGTTCTTGATTTTGAACCATTACTAAACTAAACAACTGAGAGACTTCAACTTGCATAAACACATCTAATTGGCTAATGTATTAGCTGATGTCAGTTTAAATAATGTCTAAACTTTTAAACACTGGGAAGTTTTAGCTATGATATAAAAATGCGACAAATCGGCCCGGACAAATCGGCCCCAACTGCTAGTTCCTAGAATTAGGGTTAGAGTTAGGGTTAAGTTTAGGCCCTGACAAATCAGTCTGACGGTTAATTCTTAGAATAAGGGTTGGAATTAGGGTTAACTTTATGCTTCAACAAATCGGCCCCTGACAGATAGTCCTTAGAATTAGGTTTGGAGTTAGGGTTAAATCAGGATTAGAATTAAAGTTAGGGTTAGATTTCGGGTTAGATTTTCTAAATATAATAAGGTTACTAGCAGACAAACTGATCTATATTTTTGACCTAGAGGTATTATTAGATAGGATACTCTTATATGTATATTTATAAGCTGATGACTTTAGTGCTTAATTAAAGTACATGTAAATATTTTTACACTGAATAAGCAGTCATCTAATGAGTGTGATTAATGAACAAAAATATATATTTGCTTTCATTATACAGGTGGTAATTCAGATTTAGAATTAAAGGGAGCAATTTTGCTCCATTATAATATCATCACTTATATATGAGTTTTTAACCCAGGGACGTTTCATCAAGGAACTGTTCATCAAGGACTATTCACCAATCAACTACATTATTAAAATAATGGCACAATATAATAAAAAAGTACAAGTTAGTAAACAAGATTGAACCAAGGTTGCTAAGCTGTACTTTATTCAGGACAACAGTTAAAACAACAATGCAATCAGAGTACATAAGATAAGTACATTATGGCTGCATTGTACATTGAGGGAGATAGAGAGAGAGAGAGAGAGAAGGAGAGATAGAACGAGAGAGAGAGAGAGAGATAGAGAGAGAGAGAGTGTGTGCCCATGATAATCATGAGTGCACTCACTAAAGTGCTGATAAAATGAGTGAGCAACAAAAGTGCGTGCAGCACTCATCATCCACATTATAATCAGTGGAAATATATTTAGTCAACACTTTTAGTCATCAGAATAAAGTTGCATTTAAAATTAAACTAAAGTAATGATAAATAAATCCTGATAATGATTGTTCCATAGAATATGTACAGTATAAGTTTATAAATCAACAGTCTGTTTCTAGTATTAAAAATCTTAACGATTATTTCATAAAGAAATGAATCATGAATCGAATCTAGATATACAATAATTCATAGTAAAACTGCAAGACCATACTAACAACAGATAAAATACAAGCAGACAATCACACAGACAATCAGACAGATTACCAGACAGATTGACAACCAAACAGACAATCAAATTAGACAGATAACCATACAGAGTGACAGTCACACAGACAACCAGACAAAGACTAACAAATGGAATAACAAACAAACAACCAGATAGATAGAGAAAAAGACAGATAGACAGAACATGAATATAAAACCTTCCATATACTGTATAATACATATAACATATAAAGACAAAAAATTCACAATAACAACAAATAATAAATAAAACGCAAATAGAACAACGTTCCACTTACCTATATAACTCTGTACCCCGTGTTCCTTAGAATTAAACAAATAATGAATCGCTATCGACATATCAAAAAGCTTCGACTCAAACAATCTCAACAACCACGACTGCTTCGTCGTTCCTTCCCCCTCACTTTTCCTACCCACCCCCGCCGCAAAAAACATCACCTCCCCCCCGCTCCCCTCTTCATTCAAAGTACAAATCTCCTTTCCCTCCTCCCTCTTAACCCCCTCCCTAATCCTAGCACATGCCTCACAGGGGAACACTATCTGTTCCTCTGTTACTTCTTCCTGAATAACGCTTTCTTGCGTCGATAAATTTGAATCGAAACTATCCAAACTCGTAACCACACTCGCTAAATCGCAAGTATGTGGCGCAAATTCAACATTAGATGATATTACTTCTTCTTCTTCTTCTTTTTCAGTTCCCGCCGAAACTAAAACGACTTCAACCGGTTTTGCGACAGGAAACCGCATTACGCCTAAAAACCCGTTGCTAAAACGCCGGGATAAAAAACCCCGGACCCCAGTGGGTGGAACTTTGGGGATGGGATTAGGTTCCCCGGATTCGGCTTGTTCTTGGGCGCGGTTTTCGTGGATGCAGTCAAGATCTGTGATGAACCCGCTGTCGATTGATTGGCTTCTACGACAGGGGTGAACGCGCAGATCGTTGTTGATTGCGGAGGATATGATAGAGATTTTATCCGAGGGGTAGTGGATGGAGCATTCGGGGGATTCGAGGGGTTCTTGCATGGTGGGGGAGAGTGAAATAATTGGGTATGTTTATAAGAGATAGGGAAAGAGAATTTTTCTGGGTAAGGAAATAATTAATGAAGATAATTTTTAAGGAGTGATTAGTTATTCGATAGAAAAAAAGGGATGCAGGTAATTTGTGAAGGGATTTAGCTATAATCTACATAAGTAGTAATAATAGTCAAATAATTAAATAGTAGAGATGTTATTACAGATAATATGAGTGATAATTATTATACGTCTTATATCTCAATGTCGTATTAATATATTGTGTAGATTTACACAATATATTTCGAAATAAAACGAGTTTAATAAAAAATAAGCTAAAATCGAATCGCAATTGGTATAAACCGAATTCTAACCCTGATCCTAACATGTAACTATATCCTAACCCTAATTTCTAACCCTAACATTCCTTAGATCGAGTTTGTACTGAATTCGTCGTAAATGATATATTTTTTGTTTAAATATTTTCTAAAATATATTAAATTTAATTATTTTAAATTATATATTATATAATTATAACGTTAAACTTTAGGCTACAAATATCAAGGCTATTACAATATTATAATAACCTTTTAAAAACAATTAGATAAAAATTAACCGGTATTTCTGCTTATAAAATATTCCCCTACAAAATAAATAAATAATTCCCCTGCAAAATATTTCTAACCTAATTCATTTATCTTTTTTTATTTTTTAAATAAAAAGAAAATAATCTCGTAAATAAAATTTTTAATCATCAAGCGAATGATTGATTAACTAGTAGGTAGATTCACTTGATTCAAATCATTTGATTGAATGATTATTACTTGATTCAAATTTAAATCACTTCATTGATTATCAGTAGATAATAGATTTAAGTTAAATCACTTCATTGATTATCACTTGATTCAAATCACTTGATTGATCAATACTTGATTTAAATCACTTGATTGATTAATACTTGATTTAAATCACTTGATTGATTAATGCTGGATTTAAATCACTTGATTGATCATTACTGGATTGAAATCATCTAATTGATCATTAATTACAAGATTAACATCACTTAATCGATCATCACTTCATCCAAATCACCTAATTAATCACTATCTAATTAAAATAATTTAATTGGTAATCATTTGATTAAAATCATTTGATTGATCATCAAATGGCACGTCAAAACGGTCCAGCTAGGACAAAACGGTCCGGTACTAAACAGCTCCGAGTAAAACTCGGGACAAAACGGCCTCCGGATTAAAAGCCCCGACAAAACAGCCCCCGACAAAACGACTAGCGACAAAAAGGAGCCAATCAAAGGACTCCAAAAATTAAGTAGGGCTATAAATTAATTACTTGACAGCAAGTAGGTGCTGCGTGGGAGGGGGTATCGATATATATTCTCCCACCATTAATATTACAAAAGCTATTTTTACTTAAAATAGAGCAGGAGTTATAACCGCACAACCCCCCCCCCCCCTGTAGCTAATTTAATTTAATAGCGCCGCTGAACGCATAGCGAATAAATTTGTAATTAATTTATTATTTAGTTTCATTTCTATTCGCTGTATTAATAGCGCCACTCGACGCGTAGTGAATAAATATATAACTAATCTATTATTTAGTTTCATATGTATTCGCTAGATTCTTATAAACTAATTTTTTTAAAGTTATTAAATTTGAAAATTAAAAAAAAACATAATAATTGATACAAGCGCAGAAATGATTTAATCAACAAATACTTCATCTAAACAGAGTTGACTCAGTTGTAATATAAGATACATAGAAAAAGCGAATAACTATACAATCAACATCGAAAGTATACATTGAATTAAGATTTATGAAAAGAGTTACATTAATACTGAATCAATTTTAGAAATATAAAACAGAGCATGCACAGAACATTAATAAAGTTATAATACTGCACGACTTTCCCCAAAATTGGTAATTTAATACAAGATTTTTCTTAAATTTAAATTACTATAATTAAAAATTTCACAAGCATTGAGTTGAAAAGTTGAAAACTAACTTCGATTTCTTGATTAATAGATATATTTTTATAATATTTTATTAAAAAATAATTTCCTGGAAAGTGAATTTTGCAAAACGTACAAAGTAACGCACAAATACAAGCAACAAATTTGAAAAATTATTCTTCAGTTTTAGTTTTTTTATATTTTTAAATGTTGTTCAAAAATTTGAATAGAAGAAGCATGCGCATAGAAAAAAGAGAGAACTGCCAATATCCCCCTTCCCCTCATCGCCTCTCTTTTTTCAATACTGAAATTTGCGTGAAATATTCACAAAACATATAATATTATGAAATATACTCAAGTATAAATAATACTTATTCGCAACAATATCTAGTCACTAATTTAAATTCATAAAACTAACTTATATATTAAGTATATAAAGAGCGCCTGCTAAATTCAAAGCATTAAACATTTCCTATTAAATAGAACTTATCGTTATATATAGAATAGAAATATAATATATACATGAGCGTATTATATTAGTTGTAAATTGTGTAAAGTTCTTGTATCAAAATACATTGTAACGCGTTATAATGCACCGGGACGATTATACTAACATTATGTATAATCGATAAATTATTCTTAGAACTTTTACATAAATTGTTAAGTAATAGTTTTATTACAGTATTATCAGTAAATTATAAAATTTATATCATGCGCCAATATTTAAAGCAAAGTACTTGATTTTTAATTAAATATCTATTGAACTTTTTATCGGTTCTGGGACGATTCGTCAAAGGACGATTAGTCAACGGACTGTTCGTCAAGAACTATTTTTATAACGGACGATTCTTATAACCCTTAACCCTAACCCTAACCTTAACCCTAACTTTAACCCTAACCTTTACCCTAAACCTAACCCTAGACCTAATGAATATCTTTTACGAAGAGTCCGTAGACGAATCGTCCTTTGACGAAAAGTCTTCATACCTTTTTATGAACTGATTAGATATAGAGAATTTAAATTTATTCAAAAACCAAGTGCTAAAATTCACGACTTAACAGAAATTAATGAATTTTACAAGAATAAATATTAAGAGAATATTAACTTAATTGTATATAAGTCTGTATAAGCCTAATATAAAAGCTTAACTAAATACAGATCTTTATATAAATGCATGTTACATGCTAAATGTGTATATAATAATCTATATAAACATTATAATAGTACTACAAGTTGCTGCAAGATTTATAAAAAAATCAGCCAAAATTGATCTTTATATAAAACTGTAGATCTTATCATCTACATTTTAGACCAATTTTTGCGATAAGTGCTTTTGCAATTACGATAGGAAACATTTTGTTTCCAATTTTGACATTTAACTAATCTCAATTCAGTATTTACTTCAATATTTACACACACAATAAATAAAGCCGCAAAAACAACAATAAACAAACAAGTAGAGATTATCATACAAATTCAGCAGTAATCTCAGAAGTACACAACACACAACTTGTCAGTCGTGTAACATACCGTATATTATACGACTTAAACAATAAACGAACAAGCATGAAATATAGATTGAAAGTCATTTACAATTTTGCAAGAATAGATTGTAAGATTAATTTGACTAGTAAGTTTGTTTTTTGGTGTGATGGACCTCAGTGTACAGTAGATCAATCTAGGGGCTCCATAGAAGGATAGAACTTATTTTCTTGATACAAAAATCCAATATTTAAATTGCAATTTTATTGTTAGAAATGTCCATTGAAGATTTTAATGGAAAACAGAATCAACCAATTACTAAAAGGATCGTCAACTTTTTGGGGGTTAAACTTGTCCAATTTAGAGTGAAAGTTCCTTTTCTCTCGTGATTTCTGATAGAGTTTTAATTTAGAAATCGTTTCAGGAATAGTCATAATTTGATATAAATTGGCTCAGTTGATGATAGTCATTACTTTGCTGTCTCTAGTTAGTAGCCATATTAACCATAATTATCTAATTACACAAAATTAATATTCGAAATATACACTTTTAAATAACCAGAAGAAATACTGTTTAATTAACTTTGTCCTATAAATAAATCACAAGTAAAATTTCAGACATTAAAATACATGCATCTTATAGTATTGCATCTGCATTTATACTCACAAAAATTCGCAGTTAAATCTATAATCTTTTCAAAATGAAGTTATTTACTTTAAAGATTTCACATGTCAACATTTTAAGGCAACGTTATGTGTAGAAAATGCGATTAAATTCTAATAAATCTAATATAATTTAATATTTTGACTTAAAATAGTAAAACATTATAATTGAATTCTAAATCTGAGCAAATCATCAGGTATTATTTAACTTATAAGCATTATTATTAATACGTAATATTAAATTATTAATTATATTAATCATACAACTAGTCAAGACAATATCAAAAGCTTTCACAAAATCAAGAAGACTGACTGGAATGTATTAGATACGAATCTAAATGTATTAATTCGAGAAAATATATCTTAATGCAAACCATTTCATCAAATTTAATCAATTAAAATAGTTTAGTTGCAATATATGACAAAAAGAGTTAAGATAGCTTTGCAGTATAGTAATGAAATGACAAGAAAAATGATGATATTAATAACATTAAATTGTTACAAAATGATAACAACATTTAAATACTGAATTAATTAAAAATTACTGAATAATTAACAATTAATACTGAATAAACTCATCTTATATTGTACGCTTAATTTTATGAATTAAAAGAAATTCTAGTCGAAAAAGGCAAATTATTAAACTTTTATATTCGCAAAATGTAGCTATTAACCGCTTTACAAAATTGACAAACTTTCACTCCAATTATGTTGAATGCAAAAATAGCTGATATTGAGCATTACTGATAGTAATTTGTGAAATTTAACATTATTACACACTGGATAAAAAGTTGTGTAAATATGGCTATAAACATTAAAACCATTAGTAAAGCTTACAGAGATTATCCTAATTAAACCATATTTTTTATTAATTCGTTACCAAACCCTCGATTTTAGCCATCATTTTATCCCATTTTAACCCCCTTTTATCCATTTTTTCCATAATTTTCATTTTACTGATCCTATAAAACTAACTTTTAATTAGTTTTTATTTCATTTACTAAAACCAAGTTTAAAAAACATTACAAAATTCTTTTTGTTTATTTCGAACAGCATCATATCTTCCTCGATGACGTCACGGCTTTGTACTTACTTTCATAATGACGTCACGCATTGTTAAATGACGTCATGAATCTACGTTGCTGTGACGTTTAATGACGTCACAGGTTAGCGATGGCCGCGGCCAGTGCCCCGTCTGACCCCCCTCCAAAAGAATGTTTAGATTTCTTGAATGAAACCTGTGTCATTATCAAATATTTCATTGTAAAAGAATAAAATTAAAGAATTGTAAAATAATTCAATATGAAAGTAATTAAATTAACAAGTTATCGCAAGCTTGCTAAAAGATACAAAAAACATCTTTATATTTTATTTATTTTTGTTACAAATACAAATGACAATAATAATTATTAATGTTTATTTATTTAATATTCATATATTTTTCTATATATTTATTATTTTTTTATTAACGTACCTATATTTATTAATGTTTTTCTTAACTTAAACAAACAATGAGTAAATCGTACACAAAACTTGAAATTTAGAAATTTTTTCTATCAAATTAACAATTAAATTAAATTTTTATAATTAAAAACTATTTTAATCAAATAATTCATTTAATTAATTATAATTATAATTACAATTTTCTTTAATGCAATGATGAATTCGAACCTGCAACATTCTGTTTCCCAGCTGGTAACCATTAAGCGCCGCAATCGCAACCAAAGAATCCTCATAATTGGTCATCGTCACAAACCCAAACCCCTTGCATTTCTGAGTTTGGAAGTCTCTCATGACCTTCACATTTTGTACCGCACCAAAAGGACCAAACAGTTGCCACAAAACGTTCTCTTCCGTCTCCGGGGCAAGATTGTACACAAAGAGACACCACCCGGCCGCTGAGGAGGAGGAGCCAAGCCCCGATCCTCCCATGCCACACCCCTGAAGGGCGGAGTTAGTAAGGAGATTATTTGGAAATGAATTATCTAGGCCTGAAAACCTATAATATATAAAAATTGTGATTATAAAACTGTTGCATTTAAAGACAAGATTAAATAATTAAATATAAATGATAAACAATATTCACAGATAATATTAAAGGACAATTTAACTCAACTACTATAAAGGCCAATCATAATCTTGCAAAAAATGGAGCATCTTTCAATGTTACTCTTTCATTAACTATTTTTGAATACAGTAAGCCTACATTATTAAATTCTAGAATTATATAAACATATGATAAAAAATATGATGAAGCTAATAAAAATTGGCAAGCTACCTGAACCTATTGGCAGGATGATGCATGTTACCCATAAGTCGTCTGGTAGGGGAGAGGTACGCGGCAATGGAGGCGCTTGCCATGGGAGCCAGATGGCCCCTGCTGGAGCTGGGTGAGTTGGCAAACTTGACGGTGATGGGCTCCTGGAGCGAGCCGTCGGGAATGACTCCGTTTAGTTGCTTGATGGCTCGCTCCGCCTCGTGGCGCTGATCAAATCTAACGAATCCTACTCCTTTTGAAAGTCCTGGAATAATAAAATGGGAGTGAACATCTAAACTATTTAATTAAAATGTAAGCTACTTAGCCATTAATTTAAGTATTTGGTTAAAAATTAAATCGATTTAACTAAAAAGGTAAGTAATAATCTCTACAATAATATCTATATTGCAAATAAAAGTATTATTATAATACTATGACTATACTATTAAATAGCTGAGCTTTCACTATTCGGATGAATTAGCATGCTTAAATAAAGAAATAGAAAATATTATAATTTCAAATAATTTAAATATTAACCTTCTGTATATTAACTTTATATTTCTTTTATTTTGCCAGCTTGCATTGCTATATTTTAAATAACATAATTCTTATTATTAATATCATTAAATTCTAGACCTGTTTGATTGTCATAGATAATTCTGGCGCTGATAATCTTGCCACAAGAAGAAAAAATGTGTTCGAGTTCTTGCTGAGTCAGAGCGCGCGGCAAACCACAAATGTAAACATTGGCGTCTTTAATTCCCTCGCTACTGGGTCTAGCGTAGGATACCTAGATTTAAATTAGGATTAGGGTTAGAATTATGGTCAGGCATTAGAGTCGGTATGTAGACGAATAATGTGAATGTATGCTTTGATCAAAAAAATAAATAATTATTATTTAAAACTGCATATATATCATTCAACTTCATGTTGAAGTTTTTTTTTCTTTCACTAGTCAATTTGTCTGAATTTCAATAGAATTAATTGGTATATACCAATTATATTTACACGAATATATATATATATATATATATATTAAACTTATTTTTCCTACTTATAATATATTTAGGTTTGCTTACTTTTATAGTTTTATTCTGTAGACGCAGACCATTGAGAGACTCGATAGCCTTACGAGCATTATCATAAGTTTTGTAGTTGACAAAACCATAACCTAAACTTTGTCCTATATAACAAAATCATAACCTAAACTTTGCCTATATAACGAACAGCAGGCTTTTTTATTATCATCGTTCTAGTCATCATCTCTTTCACATCACTTACATCAAAGTTAATCTCTTCTGATAGCAAATATACATAGCCTCTTGAATATATGTTCTTTGCAACATATTTTCTGTTAGCAAATTATGAAATGACTATTAGTGAAAATTGGATTTTTTATATCTTTAGTCGTTGTTAGGAATCTCTTGATATGATATTTGTTTAAAAGATGATATAAGCCATTGATATTATTCGGCAAACATCGATGACATGACTACTTGTACCAATATGGGATAAACAGGGAGTAGATGAAAACAGTACCCCGTGATTTTGTGAATATATAAATTTCATTGATTTCCAACAGAAGGTTGACAAATTTTCGCAAACTTTCACAATGTTTAAATATTTATGAATGTTTTAATTTTGTATTTTATGATCCAAAACAGAAAACCTATGCCAGAATAATCAGAATCAAATAACTTAAAATGTTAAGACACTTATAAAAAATGATTATCAATTAAAATGACAACAATTATTATAACTGCTAACTGATCATAAAAGACAAAAGTTACATTAGATATTAATTTGATGCATTTTATTTTGACCAAATTTCTTCTCCCACATCCCCCACTTCGATCCAGTCTCTCCCTCGCTGATCGAGGGACGTCCCCGGAAGCCTCGCGTTGACAATATTGTCACTTACCCGTCGACTTGTCCCGGATCAGTTTACAAGTGTCTATCTCTCCCACCGTTGAAAACAACGATCGGATATCATCCTGGGACATGGTCTGGGGCAGATAATTGACGATCAGATTCGTCTGGGGGTCCGACGGGTCGTCCCCGCCGCTTCCTCCCACCCCCGGACATTTGACGAGCGTCTTTTGTTGCAAGCCGTTCATGTGTTGTTGTTGGAGTTGTTGCAATTGTTGCAACTGTTGTCCGGTTGTGGCTGTGAGAGTTTCTGTCAGCTTGTTGCGGTTGTCATTACCGTTGCATGTGATCTGCAGATTGAGTATTTTATATAGCATTTCATGTGAATATGATATTTTTCGGGTTATTAAATTTTATGCATAGTTTTGAAATCAACGCGTACCGGTACTGTATATTTAGAAATAACTGCTAATTTATTGAGAAATAAATTAGCAGTTATAATGGATATTATAATGTAATATTGATGAATTGAATTGCTTGGCTGAGATATTTATGCTATACGTTTTCTGAAATGTTTATTCCATTAAAATAGAATCTAAACTTAGTCTTATAAAAGAACGTAAATCAATCGCTGAAACTTTTACAGTATGCAAAAACGACTTGACATTGAGTTTTCCTTTCAATCTCTCGGTTTCTTTTCATAAAAATATAATTTAAGGCTTTAAAAATGAAAATAATAACCCCATTGTTTAAGTAAAACCTTTGTACAGATATTCAAATACCAAACTCTTATGCTTTAATCACAATAACAATTACCATTTATTTTAAAACAATGAATTCCAACCCGAATCTTAGTGAAAAATTCTAACAGCATGCAGCCCATATTCTGTGGAGTAGCCAGAAATTGACTAAGGGGGTGGGGGGTCCTCTATAAATTTTCCCGATGACCTCTTTTAGAATTTCGCTCAATTTTTCGTCTTCAATTTCATGTACTTGGTCTCCACATACGTGTATCCAACACAAGAATTTCCACTATATCTTCACAAGGGGGGGTACCACTACATTCACAATTTAACACTGTAAAAAATGTTCTACCTCAAATGGAAGGGTGGTTATTATCCCCACAGCCACCTTTGCTTCCCCCCTGTGCATATTGAACCAATACGTGTCAGTTAATTTGCACTGTTTTGAATCCCAAACGACCCAATTTTTGGTCTCCCGAGATCGCATTCGGTCACTCATCATTCAATTCAGTCTCAGTTACATGTTTCACAGATCAATGCGTTTAATTACATCGCTTATGACTCTATCAATTATTTACATCATTCACTATTATGACCGCTGGCCGGAGGAAAGAAAGAGAGGGAAAATCTTTTCACCCAAAATGTTTTCAAAGTCATACTATTATATATCTTTATTTTGTCAACTTGATAGAAAAAAATAAGTTAGTAGCTTAACTAGAAAAAATTAAACAAAATTAGAATAAGTAACCTTAATTAGATCATTAAAGAAACAGATAGTAGAAAATTGATTGCTACATTTAAACGTTTTTTGCGCACTATTTGAATGTTCATAAAATATTAATAATATTTGACGCCCAATCCCCCCCCCCCCCTCTCCCGTT
>JAQIXG010001810.1:0-20063 GCA_034700105.1 Oconnorella tubifera | reverse complement strand
TAATTTTTGAGATAAAATTATGCCTGGCAAAAGGGGCCCCAGATTTTTTTTGGCACAGCCGCACAGGGCCCCCTAAACGTTTAATCCGGCACTGTCATTTACACATTCCATGTCTGTCTGTTATTGAATATTATATCTTCTTTTATGAACTGTGATTATTTTGCTTTCACGAAATGTCATTTTATACTTAAAATTTGCCATTTTGAGACGAATGGTTTTGATGATAAATTGCAGATATTTTATCATTATAACTGAAATATTTTACTGTCAAATATTTCTTTTTCCATTTCATAGCCTTGCGGGCCGCCTATTACAATCTGCAGGCCGCAGTAAATGCCCTGACGGGCCGCATGGGTCCCACGAGATACATTTTGCCTATCCCTGATCTTGATTTAGTAAGTTATGACAGCTACAATTGTTGCCAATTATAACGCTTCAAACTACTGAAACTTGCTTAAAAACACAAATTATTACAGAAAATATATCTTAAACTTGCAATTCAGATGCAGATATCACATTCGGCACTTTTTAGTATAAAATTTACATTCAAAGTCGTAACTTTTTTCTATGTGTTGACTTCTGTTGTCTATGGTAAATTGTTTACAGGCAATTTTATATTCTAGATAATTATTCCATGGATTGTAAAATTCCGACAGAATCATCTAATTGTGATCAAAAATCCTATATCCTACAGAACTATATATCTATAGTATAATTTATCCTATAAAATCTATATCTGTAGTTATTTGGTACAGCATTTCCAGATAAAAAAAGATATTGACCAAAAATTGAATGCAATGTGAGGGGTGTGAAACTCTGTCGACCTTCGATGAATAAATAATCTTGTCTTTGTTGCTATCCTCAGAGAGTCCTTTCCGCCCACGCACTGTGTATACAGAGTTGTCTGAATGATGCGCAAGCGCGTTGGCATCAGCCGACTTATTGTTATTATCCGCCGATCATTGCGGCAATGAATTATTGATGCAAGTAAATCATTCGTTATATCGTCCTCTCACATTCTACTGCAGATGGTAACCTCTATTGATTATGATTCTATATTTAGACGTTCTAGTTTTATTTATCCCAAAGAGGAGATGAACTCGGTGAAAGTAACTTTTAAAGTAGCCTTAATTTGACTCTAGAAAAAACTGGCTATAAAATATTGCATACAACTGTCATTTTTGCTTGTTTCTAAAAATCGTCGTATTAAATACAATAACAAAATTAACATATAGCAAAGCATCAGTTAGCACATATTCAATACTATTATTATCGTGGTAAGAAGTCAAAAACATACATCAAACTATGCATCGATAGTATACATCAAAGTTTAATAAAAATTAAACGTTGATGTGAGCGATATTAAGTTAACCAGTTGCGTAGCAAGGATTTTGGTGCTCCGTTTGCTAAGTCCCGGTGATGCGCCCTTTCAATTTTAAACCAAAAATGCTATTGTATCAGAAATTCCTATTTTTTACAGATTAACATGATGATCCCTTTTAACATCTATGCGAACAATTAAATCACAATTCTATTCGGGAATTACCTTCAAAATCCTAAAAATCTAAATAAATAGACTGTTCGTAACGGGATATCCTGACGTACTTGGATATCCCTTTTACTGGTAAAAATTGTACATTGAATAACATACACAAGTTTTATTACGCCACTGATAATAAAGAGTTTTGGAAATGTAGGCTAACCAATTGAATTCGTCGTATATAGTATATTACACACTTTTCAATCTAAATTAAATTTGCATTATGCAATGAAAATAAATATTTCTTTAGAAATTGAAAGAATGATGTTTCTTTGCCCGAGTTTTTATTGTCAAAACGTTGCTTTTTTAAGTTTATAACTTTTCTTACTTATTCAGATCTTTCTAACTGTAACATACTTTAGTGACTATCTAAATTTCATTTAAATATATATTTAAGATTAATGTTTACACTTTTTTAACCATTAGTATGAGCATAATTTACGAGTCGACATCGATAATAAACCATGAGAAAAATGCGACATCTCTTTGGAATGTTTTTCCAAAACAAACGAAGAGATATATGACTGTGTGACATCGTTAAAGGCTAATTAATATTGTCTTGCACTGTTAAATAAACCCATTGCTTCTGGGTATGTAAGTATTGAGGAAACATTTGCTCAATAAAACGGCGATACTTTTTGCGCGTGACCACCCACGCATTAACTGGAATTGAATAACTTGCGTGCCACGAAGCAATTAATTAAAGTTTTGTAATAACACGAAGCAATTAATTAATATTTAGTGCCAATAACTGCGTTAAATTTGAGATTGAGGAAATCTAGTAAAAGATATTATTTCTAGCGGTATGACACTTTGCACAATCTCGAAATTTTACAAAGAAATAAATTACAATTACTTTGCTATTTTTAAATTGAATATTCTGTACATAAAATAACGAAATTCGTCGAATCTGAACTATAAGCACTGAAAGTTTTCAATAATTAATTGCTTCCGGTACAAGTAGTTCAGATGTTTCTAAAACACTATAGATCGACTTGTAAGCACATATTGTTCTTGACTGGAAATTCAATAGCTTCTCTGGAGAAAAATAAACTGTCATTTAAGCAAAATACGCATTATTTATTTACTACGGAAAGTTGAATGCTAATAGTATCAATCGATTTCTGCTTCGAGCAACAATGAACATTCGAGGGTAGTACTATGAGGTAAAGTGTTGGCGACAGTGACACGATATATCTGCTTGATTCATGCTTAGTAAGACAAAAGGATCGAAATAGTAATTATTATTGAAAAGAAGTAAACAGTGAAAAATATTATTACCGCTTAGTGCAAAAGGTTCGAACTCTGTCGATAATGAGAGGACATAAAGTTTTGATTCACTGTATGTATGCGTTGGGTAAAATGACTGAGTCAGCTTCTGAGGAAAGAAGGGACATTTTTATTAAAAACCCACTAGAGTCGTACACTATTTCTATAAATAAAGCGTTTATTAGAGATAGTAGAATATTATTTATATATCTGGCCATCAGATGTAAAAAATTGAATGCTTGACTCAAACGAGTCACAATTTCGTATGTCAATATTGATGACCAATTCATGCTTTTTATATAATTATAATGCATTAATGATCTCTGAAAAATATGCCGGTAAGCCGATATAATTTACATATTATAATATGCATTAACTATTTTAAAATATATAAACCTGAACAATGATTTGCTACAATGATATTTAAGCTCTATCCATCAGTTGGTAACTTAATTTTTTCTATAAAGATCTGCGGAATCAGTTACTGTAACACAAGACTATAGAAAAACAATTGATCCTTGCTTGCAAATAATTGATACAGCATTATAATGTTGACCTAATTAAGTAAAAGTCTATGAACTACTATATATATACTGCGAAACGTGTGCTATTGCAATTATTGCTGTAGTCTTAAATATTTATTATTACAAGCAGATAATAAGCTCGCGATAGATTCAGGAGGTAACACGATTCTCGAACTAATGACGCAATGAATTCAAGGAAATGTCTGCACTAAGAGCAGAAGCGAGAACATCGATAAGAAAAATTGAGAGAGAGAGAGTTTAGAAACTTATGAGGCAAGCAGATCCTCTTCTTTCTAGAGTGGTACAAGTAGACTATAGACTCATGCAGTTAGGGAACAGAAGGTGTTCTATGCAACACTTTACGTTTCTTTTAAAATTTTAGTCAGTTGTATAAAAGATAAATGCTATCAGTTAGATTGTAGATTCTAGAAGAAACATATTGGAGTTAAAACAGTACAAATCTATTTCAGTATTTTTTATTTTATTTTAATTTCTAAGTAACACTTGACTCTTAACACAAAATAAGTTGACATTGCAATGACGGGGTAGGACCATATAAAGTTGTAATTGATATTTGTTTCCATTTCTCGTGCTAGTAATAATATTTATTACTCTAAGCTACATCGTACATTTACTTGATTGGGTTCATTAATATTTGTTACTTTTACTTTAAATGCGTGAATTTGAACGAAATTATTATCAAACTTCATTTTTAAAATATGAAAACAGAACATTATAATCTTCTCTTCAACGTTCATTACCGGTGTCTAAAACAATTAAATGTGTACATGACTTGCGGATAAAACAATATGCAGGCTTGCATATTGAAACAATAGTAGTGTGCATATATGCAAGCTACTTTGTACACACTATAAAAATAATTCAATATGCCAGTAGATAAACAGTGCATTTACGAGCAATGGTATTGACCATATGTTTCAAAATCGAAGTTCGTTGCAAATAACATATAACAATAATTGAATAATACGATTTCCCACTGCACTATAATGTAAACATAATATAAGCTAACAGGACTTTATTAAGTCTTATTTCCTGTATGAAGGATATAATAACCCAGCTGAACATTATTTTATACGGCTTGAGCCTAATGCCATTTCCTGTTCGTTTTCATTATTGACATAATTTGTTTGGCGAAATGCCAAGTTGGGCTGTTAACACTGTTCATAGCGGACAGCAGTTAAAACTTAAAGTGATAGCAATCTAGAAACGTTTAGAGCTAGGCTTTGTTTCATAACTAGTACCGCCTAGTGAACCCACTAATTATGTCAAACTATTATTAGGGATAAAAGCCGTGTTTTCTGATTATATAATAAATATGATATGATCAGAAAATTATGTAAATTATGTTATTTCTTTGATTGTTATTGGATTTTGGACATGGTTTTGCTTAGGCTTGCAAATTTATTTAACGTACCCAACGAAATAGTAGGGGCGGGATTTGTTACAAATTTAACCTCGTAACAAATTATTGTGCAAACTGAGCACGGTGGTCTAATTTTATGAGCTCTCTTGATAGTAGGATGCTTACAATATTTAATGACGACAGAATTCAACTCTAAACAAAATTTACTGTGTTTAACTTAACTCATACTTTTTAAATGTAGGTGCAGTATTATTTTAATAATTAATTACAACCCGTATAGTTTCATAAATTGATAATACTTTTTCATTTATAAAATGATAAATTACATAATTGTTTTGTGTAAGCAAACGTTTTTACTTAACATTTCATCATTTCCGTTTAAGATGCAGTCGTCACGATTTGAAGATACTGTTGTAGATTATGAAAACTCTGTTTTCACAACTGAAAATAGTTTTAGATAACACAATGACGAAGTTTTCACTATCTATCTATCACTTTGTTATCTCGTATTTTCTATGTACAGGGTCTGTTCAAAGTTTTAAACAAAGGTAATATCTAAAAATTGAAATTAATTAAACGAAATTCTGTAAACTACTATTGCTTGCATCGTTCCTTTAGGAAAATATTAGCATTATTACTATATATATTATATTTAATATATATAGACTCGTAGATAAATCTGATGGTAATTATTTCAATAAAATATATCTACAGAATCTCAGTATACAAAATATTAATTTTCATGATAGCAAGCAGTCTAATTCAAAAGTGGCAACAAATCAAAATCACATCCTCGGAATTTAAAAAACAATTTCCAGTTGAGAAATCAAAGTCGGGACAATTTTTATAACAGCGCCCTTGCTCTTTAGTAACTGTAAGTCTAAAAGATTAGACTCGCATAAAATTCACTAAAATGTTATTTTTATTCTTTTAATCTTAATGATCGATTCATTAGTTCTTGAATTGATATTTTGTGATTAATAACATGGCATACGTATTTAGTGCAGCATCTTTCATACTTTAAATTTATGACTATTATTAGATGACTTTTTGATTTGTATTCAGGTTGAAATTATGCTCATAAAATATAATAGTCAATAATCAAAAAAACATTCATTATAGGTAGCGTGTATTTTTCAATTTGACAAATGATAGCGGATAACATATTTTAATTAACCGACAACGACCACATATTATCAGTACACACTATAAAATTGTCAGCGAAACTGTACATACTACATATCTATATACACACTGTACAAACTCATATACGCATTAATTTTTAAACAAAATACTGTACAGTCAACTGGATACCTGTACAAATATAGATGGTATATGTCAAGGTTAATAATATAATATGGCATGTTATACGCATGCAAGAGCATGAATATATGGCAGAGTCCCATTATTAAACAAAAAACATGAAATATACTCTATATCAATTTAAAATCAAAATGCAAACTAAATGCAACAATTCAAGACAATAACTCAGAAATGAATGCCCCCAAATGCTCTTTGTCATCACTTATGCCTACACACATATATATGTACATATATATATATATATATATATATACAACAAAATAGTATACAGTTTAAACACAAGTGCATTCTAATTTATATCAGTTATATACCCGTCAAAATAAAACAGCAATACCACTTTTATACAGTAGTTTTTTTCAATCTCTTTTTATAACTCGAAGCTTAAAATTAGAATGTGTACAATACTAATTTTAGGCAATGTTGGATTCTATTAGCTATAATTGGGGCTTAAAGAACCAAAGATTGATGACGACAGGCGTTTTACAAATTACAATCCGTTAGTAGATAATTCATAAAGCTTCCTGCTAAACTTAAACTAATAGGTCTAGAAAGTTGGCAAGCGGATGTACAAAACTTGCATGTTGGTTGACCCTCAGTGTGGAGTGACTATGAGCACCGAGCGCCTGTTGAAACTATTAAGTTATAACAGACTGTACCCAACAAATACTACTTGGCCTATGCCAACTGATAAACCACAAGAGCCATTCACGCGGCCGTCGGCAAACAAGCTCTATGAAAAATATGACCCATAGCTTTCTGCGCATCGCCCATTCACAGTATACAAATCGTAAACTTCTAATATTCAGGATAGAGTCTAAATGTAGTAGAATGTCAACTCAAAAATTAAACTGAGCCTATTTTTGTATTTAATAATTACTAAAGTGAGAAAAGAGAGAAAAAAACAGTAATTACCCATATATACCGAATAATACCAAAGCGTCAGTAGGTAATATAAACTTTACACAAAATATCAACCGTAAATATAATTCAACGATTAAAGCTTCCCTTGTTATATGCAAAAGACTATAGAGAGCTAGTTTTTAGTTGAGTAAAGTTTCAAGAAAGTTTAAATATATCATTGAAAGTTAAACAATCACAATATTAGTATTATATACAGTTAAACATTAATGAAGAAAGCAGTAAAGCAAGTTATCAATGAGTTCATAACTAAAATGCACAGGACAAGTTCAAGCATGAAAAAACTGATCTTATGATCTTAGCTTATACTTAGTCATTTTATAATTTTAAAACAAATAAAGTTATCCCTGATTATAAAATTAAACAATTACCATAAAACAAAACATACAATATTTGATTTAATAATTGCTTTAACAGAAAATTACTTTTAAAATAGCATGTTGATTTCAAGAATCAGAAAACATATTTAGAATATTAAAATCTTGATATAATACATGAAAAATGTGACAATCTTTCACGATAATTACCAAAAAATTATGAGGTATTTTTAATGAAGATGTTTTCTATTCAATATTCCTGCACACAGATTAGAGATTATAAATTTCAAATATTCTTTAAAATACAACTATAAAAACATGGCAATAAATTATGACTTATAGCAAAGTGTCAAGATTAAAATAATGTCTGTTAAAATGCTTTTTTTTTCACAAATTTAACCAAAAAAAATTCTTGAATGCTGTTTATTTAATTACAAAAAATTTTAAGCGTGAAATCTTTTTATATATTTCAGCAGATTACTGACTAAATAAAACATGCTAATAATATTCAGCAATGCTATTTTTCTTGGCATAATATTATTCAAATAACATTCGCGATCTAGTTAAGTTAATACAATTGTAACAAAACTAACAAATATCAGGCTAAATGTCATTAATATTTAAAACATAATAAAAATATTCTGCTAACGAACAGAAAATATAAACAGAAAAAAGACCCTGTCAAAGGGATGAAAGTTGCATTTACTCTCTATCTTCATCCTTCATCACAACGTAAAAACTGAAATTTTTGAAAAGAAAAGTTCTATTTAAAAAACAAATTTTACACATTGATATGAAAAACTGACTGGCCAATTAATCTAAAAGTTACAAATATATTGGACACTTTTCCACATCGGAGAATCAATCAAAAATGTTTCGAGTCCAAACCAGTTAATCCATTAATCCAGTTTTGCATTAATTATGTAAATACAATATTTAAACTTTATCAAAAGTATATCAAATTCAAAAGCCAATCAGACATAAAATTGTAAATTAATTTAAGCTATAATAATATGCCAAAATAATAAAAATCTATCTAACGCTTTGGTGATAAATGTTTCTAAAATATCAAACTTTAAAGTATAGCAGTTTTCATTGCAATAAAACATTACTTTACAAGAAACTAATTATAAAATACTTAATGTAACTTCAATGTAAATTAATGTAATTAATTAAATCAATGTAAATATAAACGTTAAGCAGATTTTATCAAATGAGATTTTATCTTCAAGAATTTAAGAGATTTACGTTTTGGTTATGATTAAAAGTAATTAAATAGAACTATTCTTTTGATAAAACTTCATGAATTAAACTTCGGAAGTTTTAAACTATCATGTTTTAAATTATTGTTACCTTCAAAATTAAGAAGTTTTGTTTAGAAACTAAGTTCCTACTAAAATGCACATGAAGAGTTTAAATATTTAATTCAAGCATAAACTAAAAAAATATGCAGGAACATAGGAGGCAGAAGAAGAATTTAGATGCAGGAAAATGTTTGATAAACAAAATAACATGGAAAGTATAATAAAAGCATAATAATAAAGAGTATAATTCAGGCAACAAAGTGGCCTCTATATTTTTATCGGGTTTGTCTATCCGATTACAAAACTTAGAAAACTGTTTAAAAATTTGTATTACTTTATAGTTAAAAATGATTTAAACAGTGGTAGCATAATATTTACAGAAAACTGCATGCTAAGTTTCAATAACATTAAAAATTGTGTTAACTTGGTTATGATAATATTCAACAAAATGAAGTTAAAAATGAAAAGAAAGAAATTACACCCAAAGGCAATAAGTAATTTTAATATGTAATAAATAAAGTGTCAATATATTTATTAATTTTCATTACAATTAAATAATAAGCATGTAATTATAACGATAAGACATAATAATATCCATAAAATAACTATGAAATTAAAAAATACACAGAAAGTCATCATATTTGTTAGTCATAAAATATTAATAAAGCACAGCTAACTGTGGCCAATATAAAATAATTACAATAGTTAAACAAGGAAACGGATGTTGTTGAATATTGAGATGCATGCTTAATTAAATATGAAAAAAGATGCGACGCAATTTAATTATTTAAAAGTCATCCATTCACTAAAATTCATCGATTAATCAAGAAAAATGAATAAAAACAAATAATTATTTAAGAGAAATAAAAATTTCTCGCAAGCTAAACTAAAGTTACTAAATTATCAATTATGAATAACAACAAATGTGACTCTTTCACATTAAACCTGAAAAGAAAGAATCGCAAACAAAACGATAAAGAATTTAAAACAATGCGACAAAACATAATCCAGCTAAAACTGAACTGAATCAGTAATAATAACTGAAATAAACGACTCTATTAAAACGATAAATTTCAAGTGTGAACAGGCAATAATGTCTCAAATCTCTGAGGTGTACAATAAGACAATTTGCATTAGGAGCATCCGTCTAGTCATTTCTTAAACCTCTACTGACCATATAGCCTTCTTAATCCATTCTATTATTAAAACGCCACTTCTTCTCGAATCACAGTAAACTTATAGTTCTTTTTTAATCCTTGCACGAAGTAGCTTAAAACTTATTCATCCTATAGAATAATCCTTCAGACGCCGAATAATATTTGTAGCCGGATTAATTTAATAACTAGAACTTTCCGATTCCGGTGTCAGCAACCCTTTCGCGCTGCTAACTTGCCCCGATGAGTTTTCGCACCTGCATCCTATCACGCGATACGAATTATAACATGACGTGCAAGCCCCTACCGCGCAACGCAGCGGCCAATAGCACAGCAAGCAAGGCAAACACGACACGGCTAACAACGCTATCGCCGTCCAACGTCCGCAACACGCCGGTCTCTCGCAACAAGCGCACGGATCGTCCGAGTAGTCCTCTTCCTCCGAACGTCTCGTATGAAAGAAGATTCCTCTCACGCAACACATGCACGTGCAAGTGTCAACGGCCCTCAACGCGCTGCACTCCTGCTCGCCGACCCAATGACGCGGCAGTTCCTGCGGCTGCGTGCAATTGCTGCAGCGACATTTGCCGCAACGCGAGCACACAATACCTTCCTGACAAACAACGCTCTTATCAGTCCGCTTGACATTCGACGTCGGACTGACGGACAAACGATCGGTCGTTTCGTCGGAATTATCGTGACAGTCCCTGAGGTTCACCCCAGGCCCGTGCGGACGAAAAACTTCCGGAAGTCCATCGGAAAGTGAGGGAGAGTCCACTGTTGGTGCCGCGAGGGGTACGAGCAATGTCGGACTGTCAACGTATTCATTAGCGCGACGCGTTCGAGTCCCAAGCGAACCATTATCTAGCGGTAGATTAGACGGCGGTGATTGACGTATCGGCCAGTGCGTTAACTGCACTACCTGATTTTCGGATGACGTCGCAGTTAGTTTACTAGGGGAATTTTTAGCGTCATGTCTCGTTGGAGATATAAGCGTTACGCGTCCACCCCGCGTCGCTTGTACTAGCACCGAGTGACTGCCACTGTTTTTTCTCATGTCATTGCTCGTTTGAGTTCTTGTCGGTGACGCTGTAGTGGAAACCGTCTTCGGCAACTCCTGTACTCTCCGTGCCACTGCGTGACGTGACGCGAGTGGCGCGCTGGACAGACGTGACACTGGCGTGACAGGCAGTTGATGGGAGGATTTGGGGGAGATGGAGATAGGGGCTCGAGCGGGCACCGGGGGAGGATCTTCAACGCTCGCCCTGCCTACTAGTTTGTCCTTTATGACCATTACACTAGCGGGGTTTCGAGGTAAATATGCCGGGGACTTGTGGAGCCTGGGGGGCACAGGTCTCGGGGCTCTGACTGGGACTGGTGGAGCTGTGGAGTAATCCATTTGTAAACATTGCCCGATCAAGTTTTCAATTGTTGTAACTTTTATAGACAAGAAGTATACTGTTAATTAATGTTAGTTTATCCGAGTAATCTGAAATAATGCAATGAATATAAATTAGGATTCGAATTAAATGCTTTTTAATTACTTTTAGTCATAAATTTAAGAAGTAATTAGGAAATTAAAGTATAAAGAAAAAATTATCATCCAAGTTATTCCCTATAATTTTGAAAATCGTACATTAAAAAAAATATATATTTGTTCTATATATATATATATATATGTTAAATATTGCGGTTTCATATTTTTCAAAATAATTATTGTTTAAAATCATAATAATAAAATTCATGAAGAACATTATTCACCGGATGGCTGACTGTAGTAATTAATTTAATCAAAATTGTAATTAAATACCAGTAAGCAAAATTAACACCAGAACACATGTAAAGTGACAAAATATAAGTTCTATTTGAATGCCAACTAATGACTCACAAATTTGTTTCTACCTAATTAAAAACAATGCTCATATACTATTAGCAATAACTTTAATAAAGGAAATATTCACTAAACTCGAACCAGAAATAATTGTACTTGATTCTAAATAACCACACATAGTCGTACAATTAAATAGTAAATTCAGAGCAAGACCTTTTATACAGATTTTAATTTCATTATTTAAAGATTTGATTGAATAAAACAACCCGAATCATGAAATTACACGGTATCATACTATACACTAATTATTTTCTCTATAATAAAGAGAGAAATGTTCAATTTATTGAGTCCATTTAAGCCGGTCTGTCCCAAAGACCCGCAACATCTGGTTATCAGAAATGTCTCCAATTGATAGAGATAAGACTTAAATATAAATGGGCCAAGACTCTATGTGTGTGTGTGCTTGTGTGCAAGAATCAATATACAAGCTAAAAAGACTTTAGCTAGAAATATTAAGAGTCCTACGATAACAGCTGGGCAACTTTACATTATAGTAACATATCTACAGGGACAAATATATACATCTAAAGTTTAACTATAATAACCTATAATTGATTAGATATAATATAATATAAGAGTATAGTAACAGTAAAATAAAATTCAAGATCACTAAAATGTAATTTAAAGGTTACAGTTTGTAATTTATGCATCTTAAATAAAATCAGGTCAGCAGTAATGATAAGTTGTAAACTGTAACAAGACTCAGAAGGTAAATAAAAATAACAAATAAAAATGTAAGATAAGTACTTTTTCAAGAAATTTAAAAATTAATGATATTGTAAAGATGCAAAAATAATTAACATTAAAAACAAACAGTTCAATTGTTATTTACTTCTAATGTCATCAGTCCTTTATGAATCAAATAAATATAACAATCCGCTATAAATTAAGAACCAAAATGATTTACATTAGCTTTTCATTACAACTTTATATTAATTTAAAGATGATAATCATAAATCCCACCTACTGAAGAAAATAAACAAATCTTTTAATAAATAAATAAATCGATATTCTATTTGTAGTAATTACAATCTACAGCAATAAAGTAGAATATAAATTATAGGACTACCGGTGATAAATTAACTATTTTATACATTGTATAATTATTATACAAATATATAACTCTGAATATAACTTCCAGATAGCTCAAGGATGTCATAATAGCTTTATGACTGATAGAATTTTTTACAAAATTCTAAGTTATTATGATTTAAATTCATAATTAAGCACATAATATCCTGATACATTCACAAGTTCAAATAAGTCAGTCAGATCAACTAAAAAATTAATACAGACACATGCAGTCTAGTTCTATACTAAAGCTAACTCAGAAAAACAACTCGGATATTGGGTAAATCTAAAAACCTACATATTTTGTTGAAAATTTTCATTGATTACCCGGTAGATTGATTTTAAAGGCTTACTATAAAACCAGATATAATTCACTAATTCACTTGTACAGTATTGTTGAAATTTAAGAAGCATTAATAAAAATTAGTATTGTACGGAATATATATTCATAAAGAAATCCGTTGCAGATGCAATTTTTGCAAAGATTTTTGCATCCTCCATCAGAATTTTTACTTAATCTGGATGTTATTTCAAGATGCAAATATGCAAATATTTAGAAGTATTAAGAAAAGGTGATTTTTCCAATCACCCTCCCCCCCGCCTTAATGTAAATAACAAAATTCAAGCATTTTTTAGCTAATCTTTATCTCTGCTCTGGAAATCTGTATCATTCTAAAAAAATTAGAACGATTATAACAAAAATTATTTCACACTCTCTCAAGTTTAAAACATTTTTATTGTAATAATCTATGATTAGCGATTAAGAAAAATGTACCGCCAATTATTAAATTTAATTATACTTTCTATTTTATCACATATAGCAAAAAATCGTTTTTATCGCTCTAATATATTTAATAAAATATCTTAAACAATAAAAACAATCATCAAATTTCATGAATTATTATTCTTCGAATCATTACTATCAACGCTTAATTCGACTAAGTTATTAAAAAAAACATTAGATATCTATGAAATAACTAAACAATTCTTACTACGATGTCCTTGAAATATTAAACTAACAATAACTCTCCCACTTACTATATTCTTTCAAACAACTAAAAAATAATCCTACTATTTATCCAATCCGAATTCCAGCATCTAAAGAACCCTATCTTTTATCCAACAAACGTATCAGAATTTCTTAAAATTCATTATTAGTTAAAAATTTCAAAGCGCGTCATTTTATCAATGGCCCACATCCTGCTATATAATAACTGGCCGTCCATTTTATGAATGAACTCGGCCAATGCGGAGCTACAACGACCGCAAAACGGCGAAAACTGCATCAAACTCACCGTCGCGACCCCGTCTCACGTCTCGTCCATCGCTCGCCACATCGACGCGTCGATTGAGGCGAGATTTTGTGAAATTTGGCGAAATTTCGATGAAAAAACGACGTAAATTAACGTTAAGTCAATGATTATATTATTATGATCTAGACTATATTATAGAGTTAGCTGTATAGGCGGCCGCTGTGTAGCTGCGTAGACCGCGGCGCTCGTAAGCTGACACCCCTCCGCAGTGCGCGTCCCACCCACGGTGCGTAGTCCTTCCGCTGCATTTCCGGACCGATACCATTATGCAGTTGAGGGGTGTTGGGTTATTCAATGAAAGTCGGTCACCGTGTCAAGCGCATTGGTGGTAAAGTTTAGCAAAATATTTTTTTGAAAGTTTAGATTTTAATTTTAATTTTTAAGGAATAATTGATTATAGTAATATAACTGTTACGGTTTGTGCAACTATTATGAATGATTTTATTCATAATTAAGCCGTAATTTCAGAATGGTATTTCAATATATATTATACGCACTTTTACTAGCTGTTCGTTTTCTTAAATGCACTCAATTGAGTAAGCCTAAAAATAGATTTTTTCTCTAAAAGAATAATGAAACGATTCAAGCTAGCTTAATATTCGAATATTCGCAAAAGAATTGAACCACAATTGTCTTACATTTTTTGAAATCAAAAATCTCGTAATTTGGCTCAATTTTATTCAAATAAAACTATCACTTTCTTACCTGATTATAAGACTTGTCCAAAATGCAAAGATTCCATAGTCGCTTATTTAATCTATTATATTCCGTCTATTACATTATGTTAGTTGAAGAGCTCGAATGTTAACAAAAGCAAATGGGTATCCTCTAGGTAAGCTATAATAATTAACATAACAAAAATGCATAAGTTGCTTTTGAATGCAATAAAATTGAATAGGCATAAAATAGAATTTTTCTCCTTTTTCAATTTTACGAATTAGTTTTTTGCAACCAATTCGTATGCATCAGGAAATAAAGTAGAAACTTGGAAGAGGGTCAATTACTTGGACCTGTAGATAAGGATAAATTTTAAAATCAACTAATCTAGTAATATACGCAAGAGTCAATTTTATAAGAAAAAATGACTGCACAAAATTTATATTAATTAAAAAATTATAAAATGTATATTCATTTCAAAATATATTAATTTCATGTAGGACCTAATGAAAAATATGTAAATTGAAACTCATAAATATCTGTAGTCTGAAATAATAATTCTTGATAGTTATCAAATAATATTTTCTCAACGTTTAACAAATAATTTATCATATTCGATATTTGATCCATTCTAAATAGCATAAACATATCATTAAAGACACAAATAATTGCAATCCAAAATAAACCCATAACTCAAGCAAACAACAAAGAATAATTATTATAAATATTTATTTAACATGACAATTTACAGTATTAAAGCAACAGTTACGGTAAATTAAAAATTTACAAATAGCTAAATATTTTATTTCTGTCACTTAAAATTTCTGTTATTTTTCAAAGTCCAAGGACGTTCCTTCCCGCGCAATTGCGTTAACTGCGTCATTGCTCTCTTAGGCGGCACCAAACCGTCATTGATCCCAGTTCTTCTATTGCGTTTCTTCCCGACACCAAAACCATCCTCGTCATCCTCCACATCCGCTGACATAGCGTGTCGCTCATGAGGTGCCAGGTGCTGCATCACGCGCCACGTGGCAGATGGCAACGCCGCAGAATCATCATTCGCAACACCTGTTTCTACATCAAACGGTGTACCGTGACTGAAACGACATTTACTACCAAAACGACACTGTCCTTTCTGAAAACTTATACAGATTTTTGAGTTTTTATTCCTACGTCGATCATTCGGCGACCCGTCGTTTATTAAGTTTGTCATTTTAACGTGACGTTCGAGAATCGACTTTTTAGCGTCTTCCGCTCTTTGGTAGGTCGTTATAAAGACGGAACTGCTGTTTGTGTCGGATGTCGATGCAAATATGGGAGACGGTAGCGCGATGTGAGGCTCTGAGAGGGGATTGGGAAGTTTAGCGACAGAAGGATGAGCATTACCAACTGATTTGTGATCATCGTCTGAATCGGAATTCTCTTCAACAGTTGTGAAATAGTGAGATCCTGTCTTATTTGGAAATCTACAAAATCAAATAAAAAATGAGTTTAGTGGGAGAGAACAGTAATTTCATGATTTTATCATAAATAAAATGAAGGTCAAATTAAAAGTTAGAACTTTAAACAATGCAAAAGATATCAAACTGTAACACAGTGTGAAACATCATTATCACAAGTATATGATTTTGTGTTGTGTATGTTCTGAACTGATCTAATACAGAAGATAAAGAACAATGAATTTCATTCACCTGGATCTTCATGTATTTTATGTAAAATTAAAGGCAAAATAATAGTAGTAATAGATCATTCAAAGAAGTGACTTTGCCATATGATTCATTAAAATTCAGTAACAACTGATTACGTTTAAAATGTTCAACTAACTGTTACAAATTCTATTTTAATAGACAGGTATACAGCAGAAAATAAACATAATTTGGGAAGAAATAATGCATTAAGCTATAACAAAGGAGATAAATAATTACATTATATATATGGATTTCACGACAACTCATCTACAGACTTTTGGTGAATGACACTACGTCTATATACATTTGGTCCACCAACATTTGGTCTATTGCACAATAAGGAATAGGGATGTGTTAGGGTTAAGTCTATGGCTAGGTTTAGAGTTCAGATTAAGGTTAAAGCTAGGATTATGGCTAGAATTAAGATTATTTAACGGTTACAGTTAGAGTGGACCAACTGTCGGTAAACCAACTGTCTGTAGATGTAATGTCGTAGACCAAAATCTGTAAATGAGTTGTAACGGAATAATATGAAATACTAAACCATATTAAGTACAGACAGGCTTACTCATTATCTGTTGAATTGACACTCGGCGCATCTATGAGAGCTATGCCTGAATTTATCAATCCTTTATCACAAACAATTTTTCCAGTTTTATCATCATTTTCATCATCATCATCTTTACTCTGATCAGTTTCGTCACCAGAACAATTCGAATCGTAATCCGCTACTAATGAAGCCATTATATAATTCAAATTTCTTGTCCAAGAGCAACTACTGAAAAGGTAACATTTATTGAAATATCAACGTGAAAAATAATAAACTTAATTATAACATTTAAAAATAATCACAATGGAGTTAAGGCAGATTTAAGGAAATTCCGGAGATAAATATCAATACAGATTGAAATATTGTTTAAACAATATAAATATCGATTGAAAAATTATTTAAGAAATATAAATATTGATTGAAATATTATTTTTAAAAATACACTAGAGAATATATCGTAAAATACAGCTCCTTATTTCAGAGTGTAAAAAATAGTGTATAGTATAAATTGCACCGACCTGTGATAAAATGTTAATAAATTAAATAAATATAATTTGTATATATATATATATATACAAATTTAATTATTTACGCAAACAATAAACATAAACTAATTAATTAAAATGAAATTAAATAATTAAGTAAAAGTAAATACAAATGTATTTATAGATACAATAATAAATTATACGTGCTCTTACTGACTTTGATTATTTACCCCCGTGTTCCAAATTAAATACATGGAAACGTAAATTTGCCGGAAATTAAAGTCGAAGAAAGCTTCAATGTCTCTATAATATAATTCTATTTTGCATTGTCTCATCACTTGACTAAGATTCCAAATTTTCCTAATCTTAAATGGATTCGTTCTTAATTCATTGCTATTACATTTAATTTCTATTTTTGGTTTGTACATGCCCTACTTTGAATTGTGAAATTTATGAATATAATATATCTAATATTTCTAAATATATAAGTGTGTTTGTATGTTGTTTTCTTACTTGATAATATTTTAAATTAGAACCATATGACTATATTCATATATAATAATAATTACAACTTACAAGCATACAAAAATTGTGCTTTCGTGTAGACTCTGTAGACCATTAATATCTATAGAATATCGTTTGTTACGATATTTGCTATTTACGGTGGTAGGGGTTTATAATATATCTTATGGTTATTTAAATATCAATTTGTAACATCTCTATCGGTTTAATTGTTTGTTTTTGTTTTCATGTACGAGAGGCGGACGATGAGACGCCAGAGAAGACGAGGGATCAAGCTGTGGACGACAAGGATCACAGTAGACAGACGAGGGAAGTCACAGATCAGATCAACTCAACGAAGCACTATAAGGTAAAACACGACTGTTTTCTCATCTCAAACTGATGCAGGAAACAGTCGTCTGCTTTTATCTCACTTTGTCTCTTCAGTTGCAGTTCAATTTAATATAAATAAATATTATTTACTAACTTCAAAAACCAACAGTTTGTCTTCTTAAACTTAGTTAATAATATTTATTTATAATAAATTGTATGTTCTGAGCCGTTTCTGTGTTGAATGACAATTTAACTTTATATGCAATTATTTACTAATAATATTAAAAATCTCAATTTTGTTGCAAAACATTTAATTTTTTATAAATAATTGCAATTAAATATAATTCATCGATTTCATTATTATGTAATTGTACCACTGTAATATTTATTAATCAATATTACTTGATGATTTGTTTGTGATATCACATACAGTACTTGTAATTAAATTTTCTTTTATGCATACAGTTAAGACAATTAGAGGTATGCATTTAGAAGTTTCATTTAAATATGTCTGGGTATAATTATGAAAAATTAATTATTCATTAATAAAATTGTTATTGTGAAAATTTACATAAGTTGCTGAAATTATATACTGTATGTATCACTAGGTGCTAGAATTATATTGTGCTCGATAATCTGCTTATAAAAATGTAATTAATTACTTAATTTGATATGTAAACCGGAAATACTACACAGCGATATAACACGATAACAATTAGAAAACTAAACGTGAATTTTCTACTAACAATAATTTCTGAGGTAAAATAATATACAGTTAAAGACAACAAACACATACACATCATAAATGATACGTATTTGTAAGATTCAAAATAATACATTAAAAAGTAACTGCTAATGGTATTCGAGATCTGTTAGCAGTTCCATGCTTGTGTTAACTCGGGAGTGTTCAACTCCAAATAATTATTTTCATGCAACATTTGGCTCTCAATCAATTATAATCAATTTCTAACATCAATTACTTTCACTTTTTATTATTCCCTTGTAATATCAAATTGTAGCCTGCAGAATATAAGATCGTTAAAAATAATAATAGCTTCTTCCACTTCAGCCATTTCTCTTAATCGATGCATGCTTAAGAAATCGATTGATGACGCGTATTGTAATAGAATAAATGGAAAGGACAGTGTAGAATATATGCTAGACTTATAAAACAGAAAAAAACTTAATTTTAACTTATACAAAATGAGTCAAAACTAACTATTTAAAAGAATGCAATCATAAATGATTGTCAATACAAAAATCTGTTCAAATTAAATTCTCTAAAAAGAGTAAAAGTGTGCATGTGCTGCTATTAAAAAGTAGTCATATGCTGCTACCCCTTGCAGGTATCTGCTAATGCGTCTGCTAATGGCTTCAATTACTTATAACTCCCATTCGCAATCTTCCTATGCTAACAATCAATTGAATATAAAGTTTATTTAAAACGATATGTAATTAATTATCGAATGATGAACTACTTGCCTATCGTGGATAATGATTTCTTACTGCGCACTTTATTTTAACTGTAATTCCAACATTGGAATTATCGCTGGCTGACTAAATAATTGAAATTGCTTTCTTAACGCTTATTATCCACCTAACGGCCAGTCGTCCGTACACAGTATACATACTATACAGTCAGGCGCTGCGCCACCATGGGAGCTGGGGGGGGGACATATCCCCCCAGTTTTTGTGATATCCCCCCCAGTAATGTTCGTGATCCACTGGAGGGGGGGGGGGACAAGAATCGACCCAGTGGAGGGACTCATAATGTTTGTTGTACAGTTCAATGAAATTTCATGTTGAAAATCAGCCTAAAAGGATGGTAGTGAGCCCCCCCC
>JAQIXG010001809.1:0-20071 GCA_034700105.1 Oconnorella tubifera | reverse complement strand
AATGTGTAGTCCGACATACATATACAGATTATTTAACAGGCTATTGGAAATCAGTTGAAGAATCATTAATATTTTTCATTTAGCAGCATATTTTAGGATACCTATCTTATATTTTATATATTATCTCCTGGAATTCAATGATCTGAAGGTCTTGACACAATAAACCATCACATCAAATAAGTTGTGTGGTATTCGCAGCTGTCGAGAGACTGGTCTTTCAACTCTGTTGATGACTATCAACACTTACAATATTGTGACCGTTTAATTGCCTCACAGCGGCGTCTGGCCGCCAGGTCGCAACGCCAAGCATGTGTTCGATCAACATGAAAGAAGTCGCTCGAAAGAGATTAACGCTCTACAAACTGCCCGTCCTGTCATCTATATGAATTATTATTGTATACATATAGAGGAGATTTTGGTTGAGTTTAGGAAAATGTCATCAACAGTGACTGGGTCTCGTCAGCTGTTTGTTTATACATAGAGCCGATAATCTGTGTTCAGTCAGATTCGCTCATATCATAGGTATTGACCGAATCTATAGGTGATCATTTCTTGATATATCATTCAAAAGCAGCTCAGTCTCAATATTTAGAATTCGATAAAAAAAATGGTAAATTTTAATAAAAAATAATTGCGTGATGTGATTTAATTACCAAAATGTAGTGTTCCAAGTCTAATTTTGATTATTATATGTAAATAGGTTTAGTTTTTCTAAATAGGCTGTAAAGAACTCGGTGTGAAGTACGCAGAGCGACACAATAAGGAAACGGTATACATTGTTGTATAGTGAT
Organism: Oconnorella tubifera; assembly: GCA_034700105.1. Classification (NCBI taxonomy): domain Eukaryota; kingdom Metazoa; phylum Annelida; class Clitellata; order Enchytraeida; family Enchytraeidae; genus Oconnorella; species Oconnorella tubifera. Next base: position 19,280 of record JAQIXG010001809.1, on the reverse strand, counting down.
TCGTAACACAACTTTCTGTCAGAGTACCTCATTGTTTATTAAAATTTATCAGAGCTGGTTATATATTACTAGTTTTTGGTGTAGTTTTCAATTCTATGCATAGAAAGGCAATGAGAAGTGCTAATTCAATATAGATGAATACAAGGATATTAAATTTTGCTCATCTCTTCGGGTCCATGGTGGTGAACACCAATGTGATTATAGGCCTATCAGATACCATAGTATATCTCAGATATTACATTAAATTTTATTAGCAATGCCTTTGGGTCTAAAACAGTTTAATTCATTTTCTCAACAGCATTAATGCATTTTCTTGTTTCAACGATGTAAAGTTTCCTCAAATTTTAAGCTTTGTTAATCTTTTGTATACTTAGACGTATGTACTACATGTCTATATAATACAGGCGTTATAATTATTAATTCGTTTAATTATTATTAACGATCGTAAAGAAAAGAATCATTTTTCGATATTCCTCTAGTCACTATATAAGCATGGTTACAATATTTATCTTTTGCTAAAACTGTTCAACACATTGACACAAGCCTGTAGAATAGTGTAGATGATTTCTAGATGCTAGCACTACTGCAGACCGAAACACTTCAAAGTGCATCGACTTCAGAGTGACTATGATTTCTTCAACGATCCATAACATCTGGTCGTCTCATTGATGTCTTCTGTAAGTTAGCAGAACGCAAAAGTCTGTCTTCAATTTTGAGATAGACTAGGCCTATATCTAGATGTTTATTGGCATTAAGTATAATATTGTCAAATGAAGACTTTCATATTTTTGCGCTGTTTTGTTCGTATTATTATTTGTCTAATTGTCAACATACTGCGTCTAGGCCTACTTCCATATAAATATTTTTTATAGTGTTGCGTGATTAATTAGTATTCTTTAGTATTAATTAATTATTAAAATATATTAGAAACAATGGCTTAGTCAAGGAGGCTGACTGAGGGTATTATAATCCCGTATTATGCATAAACATTTATTTTGTTCAGTGTTAAACGTGATAGTTTAGCTTTCGCTCCTCCCCCTTGTGACGATTTGTGTAAAAGTATATCTGTAGATACAATAAATAGAGCAGTTGATAACCTTGAAAAGATAATCATGTACTTTTTGATGATAATCCTCCCCCCTCTTGTGAAACTATTATTCTAAGTACTAATTCTGTTGCAGCAGCTGTATCTGTCAAAGTATACCTTTTTGTCAAATCGTTCAGATTTCACATTTTCAGACCAAATACATAAAATTGTAAAATTGAAAAATTATTTATAATTTGATCCGAATATCGCACTAAAATCAATTCTGCGTGAACAAATATTGCCAATTTAGGAAATTAAATCCATGCATTCTAATCTTGACTGCTTTGAGTAAATGAGTGTTGACATGTGTTTGTAGTTAGGAAGGCGTTTTCCATCAGACTTCTATGTAGTTCATCAGTTGATTGACTCCGCTTCTTTCAAATCATTTCCGGAGTCAGTTTCAGTAATTACCCATCATCGGCTGATGAGTTTATGGCTCGGAGGAGGGTTTATGAGGGAGAGGGAAGGGGTCCGATTTAAAGGAAGCGTTTAAATGGACACAATTATTATTAAAGTAACGTTACATATGGATGAAGTATAATTTTAACCACAAATGGTCTTACAAGTTAAAGTTGGGTGTGGTTATTTAAGCCTAGATATTGGAGACCTGTAGATTGATTTACAGTAATGATATTATGATTGAATTTTTATTGTAGGCAAAAAATTTGTTGCGCTGGTTCAGAATAATAAACTAGGCAAGCACTTAATTTTTGGAAAAAAAATTTAGTTAATAAATATTTTGTCTAATACTGACTCCGCCACTGGTTCTTTTCAATGTCATCTTGAAACTGATTTTTTCGACTAATTTATTTATAAACATAAATTTATTTAAGTTTTGCTATATACGTGAGACCAAGAAAATTTAAAACATCGAAAATTATAAATAACAAGCTTATAAGAATGCATTCATTCAGTGTTGGTATTGTTTTTATTTCGTGATATTGATCTTCTTTTAATTATTTTACATCTTCGTACGACTGTGACCTACGTCTGTATGGAGGGCAGCCTTGTAACGTTATTTTGCATTTGGCGGACCTCGTGTCGAGTCTAATCCAGTCAACATTTAATGCAGTCATCGATCGAAGGATCGTTCAATAACTAATGAAGCGACCGCCGCGCAACGATCGTTGGTCTGAACGCGTGACATGCGACCGTCACCTCGTTCCTGCTTCTGCTTCCTAGTCAGTCTCTTAATTAAATTAATTGCATAATTGATGAGCTCCGGATTTAATGCGACCGGCCCGCAAGGAGATCGAACCCCGATGCTACTGCATTCGAGCAGGGCGATCGATTCGTGTATATATGATGGACATGCGACTAAGTCGAAAGACGTTTTGCTATATAGGCCTATAGTAGCAGTGAAGACAGAGAACTATATTAACAATTTAACAATGTATGGCATATTATAGAATTCTTGCACAATATTAAAAAAATATTTCAACTAGACAATAAGTTTATATATCTAGATATTAGTTTATATATTATTTAATATCTATAATAATCAGATTGAAATTTTATACCAAAGTTTCTACTAAGTAATGTTGGCATTTATATTAATAGGTGTATGTGGGTGAAGCTTTATTTTAGTGATTTATCTTTAAATATCGTCACAATAATAATTATTTATTGCAACGACGTGTAGCATGAACTTTGTATATAATCATTATAATTATTAGTATAGTTATTGTTATTACAATAATTAATGTATAATACAGTAAAGTTCAAATTGATGTTAATAAAATACGTTTGTTGTTATATAACACATAATTTTTCTGATATTAAAAATTACTAACTTAGATCCCATATGGCTGAATTACGGTAAGTTAGCTCATAAAAATCTAATTTTAATTTTAATTAAATATTTTAGCTATCGGTGCAATTTTAGTCGACCTTGCTCAATTTTAGTTTTAATCTCTTATTTATATATTTAATACCAATAGATTTTCTGAAAATTATATCAAAAATAATACCAGTATTAATTAATTAACAAAATGTCAACAATGATTGAGACGCTTTTAATAATTTACAGATATGGCAATATACTGTTACGAATCAGCACCAAATGCTAACAAATTATAATTTAGAAGAAAAGCTCCATAAATAAATAACACATTCAAATATTAATCAATTAAATACTAATAAAACACATGCAAATAAATAATTACTAAACAAACTAAATACACATAAACACACTCAGACTATTATTATGACTAATAATAAAATGCAAAAAGTCTTATTTATATATCTCAATAAAGGAAATTGTAATACAGAAGTTATTTTTACTTCATGTCAAAATTATTTTCCTTCACTCAATTAATTAAATATTTGCAGTACATGTACTTATAATTTAAGCTTCATAAATATTTGGATATAATAGCTTAGTTTAAATTAATTGCAGGATAAAATGTTTAACTACATGTCAGTAGAATAAATAGTTAGGAAATTAGTTGTAAACTTAATTAACAGTGTATGTTAATTAACATTTTAATTATACGAGATCAAATGTGAGATTTTTGTAAGCTTTACTTGAGTATTTACAATAATACTTAATATATCAACAGAACATAAAATAATAATTCACTGATTTGACTGATGTCAAGAAGTGCTAGAACAAAAAGTACATAAAGAATGCAAAATATTATTCAATAATAGTGATATGATCAATTTAACAAACTATGAATCCAGTGTGTGAGAGGGAGAGGGTAGGAATAAATCTTTCTGACAGAAAAATCACTAGTAATATTCATCAATTCTTTTCTCATTTACACATGTAAGCTTATATTACAGTTTCAAAGTTAAAATATTAAATATTAAAATACTGGTTATTTATATTAAAATGGGGAGGGTGAAAGGGTATCAAAGATCTTGAATTTTTCTATTTTTTTCTCATCGAGTCAAATTGTTAGAAAAATATTTTAGGGAGGCCAATAAGTCATTCAGATGTTCGTTGCAATAAGAATGTATCACATACATGTATAATTACTGGTACATGTATTATACATGTACAGGTAATGGATTTGTGTTCATAAGAACATTGCTTTCATGAAAAGTAGATAATTAGTAAACAATTACCGAAATTAAAAATTATTATAGTACTAGACTACAGTTACTATTATGCTCTCAGAATAAATAAATAATCCTTAAATTATAGCGTCTTTATCAGAATTATTTGACACAAAATAACTGGTATGATGATAATATACACCAAAAAATCTCATTACATCATAAAAATCCGGACGAAATGTCATATTAAATTTAAAATAAATAACACACAATAATTGTTTCCATAAGTATTCACATATTTCAACAAAATTTACTGACAAGAATAATGCTATTCATATCGCTGATATCAGATGACCTAGTTACTAGATAATAAAATGAAAGTAATATTAAATGTTTACAAGAAAAGCTATTTGATAAATTAAACATTGCATAGGAAATAATGACATTTAAAAATATTATTTTCTTTAAAATCGGAAGCATTGCAACAGTCTAAAATAATAATACTTTCTGTAGCGAACACAAATCATTATAAACACACATTGATATTGCTAATTTATTAGATCTGCATGATATTCCAACCTGCAAAGTTATAAGTCAGTTTCAACCTTGATCGGAGAACCTTTGATCAGTGGCAGAGCTTGTCTGATCATCCCAGCCTCTCCCAGATCCACTGAAGTTGTGATGCCACCCACTAGATGCCTATGTAGGTTTTCATTTTGACTGTGCCTGTTACGACTCTTTCGCGTGGAAAAGATTTTATCGCATCGATCTACAGTGCAGTGAAACATTTCCTTTGGATGAACCGTCTCAAGGTGTTCCTTGAGAGCGAGATTGTCACGAAAAGGTCCCTGACATATATGACACGAAACAGTGCCATTGTGATCTGCCGGTCCAGACGCAAGGGGGCAATCTTCTAGCAGGCTGTCCTCAGTGGGAGTAGCTGATGGAGCAGATTCAGACACAGTGCCACTTGAAGGGCAATCAGTTAGGGAATCCTTTGGGGTGGGTGGTGAGTCTTGCGAAGTTTTGTCAGGTACGGTAGGTGCTTCGGTAATAATGGCAGATTTTGAAAGATTTAGAGGACTATTGCAGGCCGTTGCACTGAGATCATTGGTGTTTGAGTCTTGGCATAGTTTGTCTGCGAATGAAAGAGTTGATTCTCTGGGAGGTGTTGTGTTGCAACAATCGGCAGCTGCGTTAAAAATTAATAAAAATAATTGAATCTAGGAATCTCTGATATGCAAATTTAATATTTAATGTTTTTAATTTCAATCATGCAGATAATTTAGGAAAGTTTCATAATTTGTAGTTGCATTAAATATTGTTTATATATTTTACCATAATCAAAAAATGACACATTTTAGTATGTTTAAAAGTTTATAAATCAGGCAATATTAAATCATTGACTGCTGATAACAGTGATGTAGACTATGTATTCTAATATTTCTCATCTCTATAAATTGTAAATAAGACAAGAATTTTTTGTGATATATACCAGTAGAGAGAAGTTTCTTATGCAGATTTTCATTTGCACTGTGACGATCACGACTGCGCTTTGATGGAAACACTGCGTTGCATCCATCAATTTTGCAAACATGATTCGAGCATCTCGCAGAAGCGCCACCTGGTATGCACCACTGGGCCTGCAGGCCACCGGCACTCATCGTAAAGTGCGTCTGGAAGCTCTTCTGACACGCGTGACACTTGCGGTTAAGATCATTTTCATCGGGAGCACGTAGATCTGACACTCCAGAGTCATTGATGCCACAGCTATCTGGGGAGTTCTGATGTTTCCAGTCTCCTTTTATTTCCATGTCAGCAACTTCGCTGCATCCATCGCTTTCCTTTGAAACTTCTTCTTGAGTACAACAAGAATTCTTGTTTAGTATATCATCAGAAGTTTTAGGCATATGATCATTACTTGTTAAATCATCTGAGTTGATGCTGTCGAGAGATGACATTGACATTGGCTGTTTATAAGTTTGTGCCAGTTTTGTCGATGGAGTGCTCGTTAGAGGCTTCTGAGGAATTTCCTGAGTAGTGGGTGTTTTACGTCCTTCATCGTTTTCAATTGGGGACAGCTGGGGCAGCAGTGTCTCTGCTGCTGATTTGTTGTCATTATACGGTTTCATCTCTAAATCAACTTCATTCTTTGCTTGATTAGTATCATCAAGTTTAGGTTTCTTGTTCGCTGGGCTCTCATCGGGAGATCTAGAATCATCTGAGGCACAAGACACATCAAGACTGTTGAAAGATTTCTCGCAATTAACTTTCAAGCGTTTTTTTTCACCAGCATCGTCGATCGAATTCTCATCGCTGATGACATCATCAGCTTGCTCAAGAGCATACCGTGTTGGAACAGCACTTTTTCTTTTGCTACAGCTGCGGCCCTGAGCAGCATTTGCCTCCAATTGTTTATCTTCTGGACTTTCTTTAACATTTTTCTCAACAATTACTGACACTTCAACTGATTTTTCATCATTGGTTTTTACTTGTAGCTGATAATTTGGAGAAGAAGGAAATGCTGCATCTGCCTGCGATGCAACAGGCAGATTTGGACTCAAATAAAGAGATCCAGTCGCACCCGACACTGGGGAATATGACTGACCAGATGAATTCTGTGGTGTTGATTCTCCAGTACGTCTCTGTGAGTCATTCGAACAATTTGAACTATCTGACATATCATCGTCAACAATTACAGTCTGTCCATGTAGAGATCCATCGTACATCATTCCATCATCATGCGACATTGACATATCATGAGGTGAATACATCCCTTCGTCATCTTCACCATCATCATCCTCTTCCTCATCTCCCATTCCTTGCATGCAAGGTCCACCATTGTCTGACAGCTTGCGTCTAATGGTTTGCGGCATATGAAGCTTTGGATTTGGATTTGCACTGTGACGATTTCTACTACGCCTTGAGCTGAACATCATAGTGCATCCATCCACAGTGCAGCGATGCATTTCTTTCAGATGCACGGCACTGTAATGAATCTTCAGAGCACCCTTGTCACAGAAAGTCTTGTGACATGCTGTACACAGAACTCTCTTTTTGCCACTGGGTGAGATGAGCGTTCCACCATAACCAGGCGTTGGCTGCCAAGGGCGCTTCAGAGGATTTGTGGACTTTCTCAGATGTTTAAGCTTTTGACTGATGTACAGTGACGTCAAGCTAGATCCATCTGGTGATGGAATGCAGCCGGATGACGTCACCTTTCCAAGATTTATTCCACTCGAGTGATTCATGCTTGCAACTCCCGGGTTTATATGAATGGTGGAGTTTGAATTGAATGCATTGCTCATAGTGAAATTACCTAGAGTGTTGATGATAGCAGCTGAAGAAGCATTAACTCTCATGTCCTTTATGCTGTAATTGATGGCACAATCTTTACCAGGCATACTTTCTATTTGCTTCACATCATTATTTGCTGTGCCCTTATCGTCTGCTTGCACACTTTCAGTCTTAATGATCATAGTCTTTACTAAATCAGCTCCAGCTGGAGACGGAGATCCGAAAGCCAAGTTAATCATTGCTCCTCTTCCATCCCACTTAGTTGGAGTTCTCTCTACTGGATTTACAACTGATGGAAGAGATTTTGGGCTGGCTATCGATTCTTTGCGGTAGTCGTAAGGTTCCATCGATGGAATGTTCCTCATTGGAGAACGTGTAAGACTCGCTGTCACTCCATGAACTCCGACTGTCATCGAAGATGGATCTCTAGGAGGAAGAACAGGAGTGAGACCTTGCAGGATTGTAGGGGTAAGAAGGCGAGCAAGGCCGGCTGAAGCTAGATGGGGGTACATGAATGTTCTTGAAATAAGGTGCTGAGCAGCATCGTAGCCTTTGATGAAACTCTGGATACCCATATTACTTCTCTCAATGAACTTCTTAATGTCTGATTCACTGCGTGGAGCTTGCATTCCAGCAGCTGTGGAGGTGGCTGGATGGGAGTGAGCCAAGGATGCCTTGACTGGGGTTGAAACTGTCTCCCACGTGTCCTTGTTGATTAGTTCTCGAGCGATTGTCTTTGTCTCACCAAAGCGCAAGAACTGTTGATGTATTAGTTGTTCTTCTTCACTCGTCGCTAGCGACCATTTTTCAATAACTTGACCAGACGAGTCCTAAATAATAATAAAAAGATGTTATTGAAAAAATTCAGCTATAAATGCAATTTGAGTCTCCCATCTATCAGTTAAGCTAATTCTATAAATAGGTTTAATCAATCTGTTTCAGACTACATGTAATTGCGCTACTATGAGTGTAATAGCTCAATAAGTGTTCATTGTTTTTTTATACGTTTAAAAGCTGAATTTTGAACAATGATCACTGTAACATAACGTTTTGTAAAAGAAATAAGATTTTTACCTGCAGTATATAACCTCGAGCATAATCTTCATAAGTCCATCCAAAGCTGTGCAAAACTTGAATGACTTCATCGTGTTGAAGTACACTAAAGAGTCTATCTAGAAGAATCTTGAGTCTAATGGGGGTCGCTTGAGCTCCATACAACATCAGACTTGCAATGTCAAATACTATGTTAGGTTGTACCAGCTCAACTTGCGAGCCAGGAAAAATGACACCAGGCATCGAACCCGCGTTTAATGCGCTCTGCTGCTGGTTATGATGAGCAGCTGCCGCTCTATATGCTAGTTTATCCAAAGCTGCAAAAATATAGTTTTTATAAAAATAACTTTGAAGCCTTTTTTAAAACTTTAATTTACAGTAAGTCAAGGCTTACTTTATATAACAGGATAATGTAACAGCAACTAAAAAACTGAAATAAAATATTTTGAGATGCTAACTTAATTTCTATGTTTGCACTATATATATTACATATACAGTAATACATTTTCTTCGATATATTACAGTAATGAAATAAGGCATAATCAGTGAAATAATAAAAATAATACGGAAATATAACATTGTCTATAGACTTAGAACTGATCTAATATATCTCTTACACAATGCACTTCTTTCATTAGTCACTTATAAGACGCCAGCGATTAAATTAATATGGCTCACTAACATTTATCAACACAAGGTAGAGAGAGTTCTACTAACAATAACTAAGTTCTTAAACTTATTACTCTCTAAATATCCAGCTAATCTGACATGATTAAATTTTGTATTGGCTATCGCATATCTTGATTCACCAATGTCAATTTCTTTGTTTTACAAACTCTAAACGATTTAAAACGCCGATGATTTATGATAGATTTACGATACACAACAAGAATTACATCCGCAGGCGTTGACAAACAAGATATAAATGTCATGTAACGCGATCATATTTCAGCAAAAATCGAAGCTTTAGAGATGACGAATTCCATCTGATTACCGCTCAACAGGGCAAAGAGGGAACACAAAAGTTCAACCTCAGATGAACCCTAGTTCAGCTCCTGGTGACAAGTTAATTTCACAAGGGCAATGCCAAGTTGTTTCGATAGCCTAATTTATAGTTAATGCATCATCGACGGATGTGACAAGCGCTGACATATATGGTTCGCATTAGGGACGCGTATCGAATTTCTTTAGCTGCATCAAGATGTTTCATTTAGGCCCGAGGTATTACTAGGCCAGCTGGGGGTCGGGCTTGGGAGATTGCGGGGACTTGACACCGTGACTCCAATTGCGCACATACTGGGAGGATTATTATATCAATCGACTAGAGCTGAGAAAATGACTCGTATAGTTTTATTAGACATGGTTCTTGTAAACGCTACATCATATATATTATTTTTAATTGTCAAACTTTTCGAAAACTATTTTTTTATTTTTTGGAAACTTTTACTTAATCTAATTTTATTATAAGATTAGTATAATATACTTTGAAATATAAATTTTTCTGAAAGTTGCATAATGTAGGAGATAAAGTGCTACATGTTTAAAATCAAGCAATAGTAAGTTAATCAAGCAAAGCTTTCAATAAGAGATTTTTCACGAGTGACATGTTTTGTTTTTATCTTAACTGGACCATAATTGATCTGAAATGCGTTGTCTAGAGACTCAATGATCGTGATGGCCTCAAGGTGCTATGAGTTCGTGTCTAATTACATTAATCGGCGATCATCCCAGCTGATTAACCTATTCTCATATATCTCCTATAAACTGTCCAAAACTATAGACTTAAGAGTGTCTCTTATCAAATGATATCTTAGAAGTAAGTTTTGTGGAAAATGTTAATAATATAAGTGAAATAAAAATAATCATTTTGATTTCTTTCAAAACACCAACAAAGTGATACAACTACCATATCATATTCTCCTAGTACCCCTAATACCGACCATTGCAATCACTCATGTCACTGTATACAGGGGTAGTTTGGTAAAATTGGAACTACCGGTTCGCTGTTTTTGCAAATAATCGAGGAGGCCGAAACTGAGGGGTGGGGGGGCTAGAAAAGTTTTGGAGAACATGCACGTGAAATTGTGCATGTTTGAATCGTGGTTTAGTTGTATTGATATTTCATATACGTGTTATGTGTTTGGCCGAAACGTAAATATATTTTTTTCTATTTTTTATGTAATAATGTCAGAATTATAAAAAGAATTATAAAAAAAATCTTAAGACAATGATACAATTTTTTTGAAGCCGGTTCGGCACGGTTCGCCCAAACGGAACTACCGGTTCGGGCGAACCGGACCGAACCGTCTCCAAACCACCCATGACTGTATACTTATAAATTATAATCTATTTCCGGTTATATAAATTCCTCCCTTTTGAAAGTTTGAAGTGATTACGCCTCTACCCCTGCTGCGGCACCTGCCCGCTCCACCCCTCCCTCACACTCAACGGTTCACAGACCCTTTCTCTCAACTTATTTAACGTCTTTGTCACTTTAGGGCGGGAAGCGGATGTCGCGCAATGAATCACAGATGTCACCAGATTTAAATTTTGACATACCGCTCAGCAGTTTAGCTACAGCAGCAGCCGCCGGCCAACTAAACTTTCAGCAGCTATGTTGAAAATTAATAAAACACGGTTCACACCGGGCGCTTTGTCGGGGAGCTCGACCCGCGACTCGATCCGCGACTCGACGCGCGACTCGACGCGCGACTCGAAAAGTCGCGCGACTTTGTCGGGCGCTCGACGCGCGACTCGACCCGCGACTCAACCCGCGACTCGACGCAGGTGTGAATAGCTTCATGCTTATAGCAGTGTTCGTTTTTCTCCGTGGTTCGAAAAGTCGCGCGACATGCTCCGCGACTCGAGAAGAGAAACGAACATAAGCATGAAGCTATTCACACCTGCGTCGAGTCGCGCGTCGAGCGCCCGACAGAGTCGCGTGACTTTTCGAGTCGCGCATCGAGTCGCGGGTCGAGTGGGGGGTCGAGCTCCCAGACAAAACGCGCAGTGTGAACCGTGTTTTACCAAACAAAGTTTCTTCTCAGGCACATAAAACATTTTCAATAGCTGGCTGTTAAATATTTAGACTGGGTTTACATCACTCTACGTTCAATTGTTTCAAGTCAGATTTTCAAGGAATCGAGGGGTATATTATACGTTCATATCAATGGGAGATGAATTATAGTATGACTATTTATCTATACATAGTAAATGTAAATGCAAGTCATAGTAAATGTTTTCTTCTCGATTATTCGAGCTGTTTTCACAAAGTACTCTCTCATCATTATTATAAAATTGTTTCATTTCGAATTCTCCGTTACATCTTTTATTAATCAACTGTGTTATAAAATGAAAAAAAGAAGTCATTAAATATTCAAAGGACAGTTTTCAGATTGTTAATGACAAAAAAGGGTAAAATATAAAGAACTTAACCTTCAGTATATCTAGTCTAATGATAATATAAAAATCACTGACATAAAATGTCAAAGGATTTTAAAAATGTTTAAAGCCTATTAAGAAAGTAGCGTAAGAATATTTACCGTGGATAACCCACCCGTGGCCACAAGTTTCACAAACTCTTACTTTGACTTTTCCCGGAGCAAAACATTCGCAGGTACATCCTGACAATGTACACTGTATCGACTGCAACAATAAAGCAAAAGATATACTTATTGAAAGTGTGATAGGTAAAAACCAAAAATTACAAATTACAAAAGTCTACATAAAGCTAGAGTTACAAATCTTTATAAAATAATGGAATTCAATTATTTGTATGCATGTTTGTTGGTTAATATCACATCTGTATAAAAAAATTATATATTTGAAATCGACATGCGGAAACAAATTCTGTCACTTAACTCTGATTATCATTAAAAAAATATTGGGAGGGAGAATTATTTCTTAAGGAGATTATAATAACGATGATATAAAAATTAAAACGAGTTATAGATAAGTCAAAGAATGTTCAATTTAGAAATAGTAAACTATTGTAGTTGAATTATAATAATAAAAATATATAAAAACTCAACATTCCAATCCAGCAATCCAGTAAAGAAATCAGTTTTGACAAATTTCACTTCATTTTAAAATATGTTCAAAGTTAACAAGATTTACAAACTCTATCTGTGACTCAAACAATATTTCATATTCTTTAACAAAGGAGTAGAATTTCTAAAGATTTCAAGATCACCTAATTGCTTTGACAGACAGTTTTAGTAAAACGCTTTGGGAATAGAACGACTTTGCTGGGCGTTCATTTCGTTTAATAACTGACTGGACGACGAGAGCGAAATAGTTACGAGGTCGCGATCAAGTCGCAAACTAAATTTGATCTGACAGCATCCCAGAGGAAGCTGTGAACCGTTATAAAAGCAATGTTGTCTTGATTCAATCGCGCGGCAAGAATATTCACTCAATGCAAATTCTTCAGGTCGTGAATGAACATCATTTTAACGTCAACGGAAGTAGATACAAAGATCATCAAAGATCCAATCACTACGCTAAAAATATCTTCGAGATTCTACAGTTTCTTTAGTCCTCAGTCAAAAATTAATAAAATTGTGCTTAAATTTTATATTCTGTTTAATTTTTAAAATTTAGTTGAAAATTATCTTTTTCAGTAAATTTAATTTATTGCACTTTCGTAAATTTGACAGTGTGGGCTTAGGCCTGTAATTGAGTAAAGCAAGACTTGGTATATTTAGTTGAGATCAAGACTAATCCGAAATAATATATTGCAAACAATATTAGACTTATATGGTAGCATGATAATAAGGCCCGCATGCTGAAAAAATGAAAAAAAAATTGATGTCACAGTCTATTAAATATTTACAAATATCTCGAATTGTATTGTGCAGAAAAAATTGAAAAATGTATGCGCCACCTAAATGTTGCAGCAGGAAACAATTATAATATTAATATAATGAAACCAAAAGATAGCAAGAATAAAAATAGGTTTAATATAACGACAAACTGAAAGAGATAAGAAAGACTAACAATAAACTTTTATTTATTTATAGTTGTACGTACCATAATAATAGTATTACACAATTTACAAAACAGTTTTAAATTTTTCTATTGAATTAAGAAAGGCTGCAAATACATCAGAGTCAATGACATATTATTCAGTCACCGTCCAAATATAATGTACATGATATATCAATTGATAGATTGATCAATTGAGTGGATTGTAATCATACGAACAGAAGAACGCGAATAACATCAGTATGTATTGAAAACTAGAGGTCATTGCAACACGGGATAGATTCGTCTCCTCGCATTCCTGCAGAGACATCATTTGAAAACATCTGCGCTCCACATTCATCCCATTCCCTGCCCTCAACAATCCCTAAGTCCCTCGGCTAGCTGGTCCTCTGCGACGCGAGAGCGGCCGACAAGCGGCAAGTAAATATAATGTCATTGCTCCGTCGTGATCGCAGAGGCGGCACGGAGCAATCGAATACTGTTCAATTGATGGCATTGTTTAAATTACTGATCAACACGACAGAAAGTCATGCGACCCCCGCGCAACGCCCCCCCCCCCGCCCCATGGCCATTACACCATCGCATTCGATGACATTAAATATTTAGAGCGACGAGGCTCGGGTCGCGCGGTCGACGCAGATCGAGTGGCTTGATTAAACCGCCGCACCGTGGACCGATCGTCCGGGGAATCTTCGATGCGATGAGGCTAATCTCTCGGGGATTGCGCTCGCCGAGACGGCGGCTTGGTCTCTCGGGATCTCACTCGCGGCGTCGTCGACAGCCTCCGGAGAGCTGCCAGGACCGGTCAGCATATGGTCGTAAGGACCGCAGCGGACGGGTCCCGTGGGACTCCTTGAGACCGCGTCGAAATGAACGCGCTAACGATAATGGTGGGCAATTCAAATCCGACCTAGAGAATGAGTTTATTAAATGAAAAATGTTTATATAACCATACAGTATCGCAATGTCAAATTGGCAGATATGGATAATGCTTGCAGTATTCAGATGCAGATATCTTATTTTAGTAGAGTATATATATATTCTTTAGTTTATCATAGAGTGCTTGAGGCATGTTTAATTAATATTATTTATGGAATGCTTTAACTGACTATTTTATTAAAAATAAAATTCAAACAATACATTAAGCTAAATTCTCAATACGTATTGCGTATAGAATCTCAGATTCTATCTTCTAATATTTAAAACACAGTGATTATTGCTGAAAAGTATAAACTAATCTCATACATTTTGAAAACCCTCTGCGATTTTGTAAATGCGTCAATCATGATAATCTACTTATCGATATAGAAGTAATCATTTGCACATAAATTTACAATCAAAAATATACTTTAACTATTCAAAAATAGTTTTAAAAAAGTTTACCCGTAACAAGGACGGATTAGAATTACGCAATTGATACAGATCGATTTTTATAAGCCTTTATTCAATTGATTAAGGGCGGATGAGAGAAGAACCTTGGTCACGTGGTCACGTGGTCAGGTCACGTGAGCGTCCAAGTCAGGACACCAGTGATCAGGTCCACTGCAGGACAAATTGCGATGAATCGAGGATCGAGGGACGAGAGAAAATTAACACCAGCAAGTCAGGCAGCATCGAGATCAACAAGGGAATCAACAATTAGGATTGAATATGATAAAACTTCGATCGATATAGAAAATATGAATTAATTCTCATAGAAAGAAAGTCCTATGACTGCAAAAGTACTACTACAGCACATACACGGAGCAAAATAGTAATTTAGAATAACTACTGCAGTATTTAGTAATATTATTATGGATAATATTAATAATAATATTACTATTATTAACATATCAGTACAATTATAACGAGTTGATAATTCAATTATAACTGAGCACATTGAAATATCTTTTACTATTAAATGAGCATTTTTGATTATTAACAGAAAAATGTATAATTTAGTTATTAAGTAATGTATAATTTAGTTATTTAGTTATTAAAAAACTTCAAAACTTATGGCAAACTATAATCTAGCAATCGAGTTATATTTTGCTAATAAACGAATAATCAAATGATCTCAAGTGGAGAAAGAAGCAAATATGAAATCAATGAAAAGAAGAGATACAGAGAGACAGAAAAGTGTGAAAGTCAGATACAGTATACAGAGAAGAAAGTGTAAAGAAAGGTAGCGTTGTAATCGAAACTGTACATCAAAGTTCTGGATCACTCCCTGTCCATTAGCCTATTAGCGGATATCCTTATTCTGGTATCAATTTGTACACCATCCGGTTAATCATATCAGATAATTTTTTCTTCCACTCATATAACTTTCTCGTTATCACAAGATAATAATGGAAGATGAATCTTTCTAAGATAACAATATATTCACAACACGTGACCTCACGTGACATAATGACGCCTGATATCTGTATAAGGTACCTGAATCGCATTTTAATTGCGCGTACCACATTGCGCACTTGCATGCCCTTAGGGTTATCATCATAAAGCAACTGCACTGGATCAGTGTTTCATTCTACGACCTTACGATATCCTTATCTGTAGACAAACCCATGTAGTCCTCGCTGAATACTATGTTAACTTCCTACGCCATCCACTTAAGTCTCAGCTGAACTGAGTTCTTTAAATCAAACAAGTCTAATTTAGTTGCAATCGCGACAGTTTCTAGATCGCATGGTAATGTCAAAGAGCTCTACTCCTACAGTCTACTTGAGATATAGACTACATAGTCTACGCAACGACATCTGGTGGTGGCTGTGCGGGGCTGATCGTTGGCTTGTATCACCGTCTGCAGACTGATAAGAAAACTCCGACACACGACACTAGACTTCGAGGAGTTGGGAGGGAGGGAGAGAGAGAGAGAGAGAGAGAGAGAGAGAGAGAGAGAGAGAGAGAAATTAGCTTCATTAAAATAGCTTTCATATAAGCCAGTTTCAATAACAATTTCACTGGGTTGAAAAACAGATTATATAATCTCTTTCACTTAATTAAACTCTAGCAAATAAGAAAAATTATTAATATATACTATACATACGTTACAAAATAGTATCGATAAAATAACACAGGCAATGTCAACATTGAATTAAAGCTAACTATCAACTGCTGTAATGTGTTCTAGATTAATTAAGATCTGCAAGTTTGTCAATAATGAGAGACGAGTTCATTATCTATCAGAGACCAAGAGACGAGAAGAAGAAAGCAGCAAAACAGAGCGAGAGGAAAGTGAGGGGCTACGTGAGGGCTATGTGAGGGACTATGTGAAGGCCATGTGTAAACTATGTGTTGCGGTGTGTCTGCAGGCGTCAGGCGACCAGTGACCCACAGACTTCATCAACGTGATCAAAGATGCGCACCGTTATTAATTGATCGCAGATGCGTGCGTAGCAGGAAATTTCTCCCAAAAGGGTAACCCTTCCCCCCACCTTATCTCTCTTTCTCTCTCTCTCTCTCTCTCTCTCTCTCTCTTTCGTTCTTTCTATCTCTCTCTCTTTCTTTCTTTCTCTCTTTCTCTCTTTCTTTCTTTATTTCTCTCTCTCTCTCTGGGCTTCGTTTTCTATCTCTCCCGTTGTTCTTTCGGCTCTCTCTCTCTCTATTCGTTTCAAGTCACCGAACATGACGCACACCGGTATATCGATGAAATATATTTAATTCCTAAGATAATAACAATTTCTATACATGGAGAGTAAATCAATCTACTAAGCAATAGTTTAGGTATTTCCATTAAACTCACTTATAAAACGTTGCAGTGTATGACTATTATCAGATCAAAGGCTTCAATAAATGTTTCCTCTTGATGTCACACAAAATATGATTCTGCTATGAACGTTAATAATGTTATATTAATTGAGAGTGAATATACCAATCAAACTCGTGTCTGGCATTTAAATGCTAAACAAATTCTTTAAAAGACGAAATTTTAATAAAGCATTGCAAAGAATATAGAATAACTTAATTTCAAATCTATAACCACGAATAAGGAAAGATTTCAGTTATATATTGCTGATTAAAAACATACAGCATATATTTCTTTTTATTCTATATAACATTATACTACTTTTATTAAGCTCTATACATTTTTGCTATTTCAGGAATTGTTCCGATTAGAAAATAACGTATTGATAATTATTGTAATTAGTGCCCGATTTTAAATGAAAATTATAAATTTTCACTAGATAACAAAATGATACAGTTACTTATTAGTTATTCCGATATTTATATCTAAAATATACAATATGAAGTTACACTGATTTAGCTATATTACTTTTAAAGTGCTTTTAACACACATCACTGTTATCAAAAGTTCCTGCACAATTTTATTCAAAAAGCAATATTTCATCAACAAAGAAAGCTCTAATACTCGTACATATACTTTCGGTGCAGATCTAATTGTTTTTCACAGAAACGTTAAATGATTTCGCTATATATAACAGCACATAAAATTCAAAGTCAAAATTCATCATTATATAAATAATATGACTATATATTGGTATAAAAAGGATCCGTTTCTTTATTCATCATTGCGACACCTGAAGCTTTCTAGATAACTGCGAGTTTATCGTGTTCATAAATAGCTGTAGAGTCAATGAAGAAAAGATAATGCAGGATGTCAAGAGCGATAACCAATAAATTGGGAGACATGATAATATAAACAGACGCCAGTGGGAGATGATAGCAAGACATAAACAAATCCAGATGACTTTTCCCAAACAAGCCTCTCAACTATATCAAGTCCATCCCCACAGGTCCCTTGACTCGTGGCAAGATAGTGCATCATTCAGATACGACATCTTTCTTTTATTTTACTCTCTCTCTCTCTCTTCGTCGTCTTCGTTTTAACTCGATGTCTGGTAGGAGAAAAATGTGGCTCGTGGCGATAGAAAGATAAGCGTTAAGCGTACACAGCGTGAATGACCCGAGGGTGTATAAAATTGCCGCGTACATCTATAGAAGGAAGATTATGCCATTGAGATCACGGAGCGAAGCAAATAAACGTCGTGAATTGACATTTGATGAGGAGTATTATCGGCAATGATTGTCAGATCAACGGGCGATGAGTTTGCAAACAGTGACATGTATCTGACAGCTAAGTTATTGTTTTTATTAATAAACTCAGCGTCATTGTAAACCGAGTTTTGAATG
The DNA here is from genome assembly GCA_034700105.1 of Oconnorella tubifera. Taxonomy (NCBI): domain Eukaryota; kingdom Metazoa; phylum Annelida; class Clitellata; order Enchytraeida; family Enchytraeidae; genus Oconnorella; species Oconnorella tubifera. The sequence continues at coordinate 718 of JAQIXG010001809.1, read as the reverse complement.
GATTAAGATGTGTGTAGTATACCGATGTAATAGTTTTAAATAAGAGGAAATTGACATTTTTTATATACAAGACGCAGTATATTTTGTAAAACAGATTTTTTCACCAAGCTATAAATGTTATTTTTTAAAGGTTCACAGTTGTAAACTGTATTCTCATTAACAACTGTTATCTTATAACATTGTTACTTTAATAAAAATGACAAAAAATTGAAAAAAGTTAGATCCAGTAATGCTAACTTAACTGAAATATAGACATTTGATATCTTATCTTGGTCAATGCAATTTTAAAATTTCAGAATTAAGGAAAACAAATGCTAGATCTAATCGTGGTTTATTACACTGCTCACACACTCTAAAAACAGATTGGTTGAATTTACCAAGAAATTGGTTGAATTTAACCAATTTAATTGGTTAAAATGGCTTCAACCAATATTTTGGTTCAATTAACCAATATATATTGGTTAAAAATAACCAATTGCATTGGTCAGCGTAACCAATATATTGGTTGAAAAATTGGTTGAGACAACCAATATATTGGTTAGGATTACCAACATATTGGTTGAAAAATTATTATGCAGACAATTAATATATTGGTTAAAATTATAAATTTATTGATAATCTTAACCAAAAGGACAGTCAAAAAATGGATGTATTATCATGTCAAGTAATTAATCTCAATTATGGTTTATATATTATAACTTCCAACTTTACAAACTTT